>QVNV01003291.1:0-19112 GCA_014825455.1 Pseudomyrmex pallidus
CACACTTGCGAAACGTTTATCTGCTCTCCTGTAAAATTTACGTTTTGGCACTTAGCATACTTTGCATTTCCGCCCTTCATATATGTAATGTAATAAAAGAAACGAGGATTATAATATTCCGAGCTTGCGCCCAAACACGCGTTTCCGTCAAAATCGAGATGCTAGTTGCCTCGCGCGCACCCTCGGGTACGTGACCGAATTCCCCGCGGCACACACGCACGGAATATCGAGAGAAGAAGAAAATAAACTTTTATCGAAGACGCCGCGCGTCCGCGTTTGAGAAACAATAGAATCAATTGGAGGGACCGCGCCGAGGGAGACCTCCGAGTGTTGAGCAAACATGTTAACGCAACCTCCCCCTCTCGCGCACGTTCAATTTTGTATTATCTCGGTATTTTCGAAGTCAATCGCGTTCGCTCGCAATATTCGAGCCAACAAGTCAATATGTTTTTACTTCGCCTCCGTTTTTCGCCTATCAAAACATAAATAACCCCGCGGAGACGCGCGTCCCGAGGAGACACAATTAATAAACACTGCGGAAAATAGCGTCGTCGACAAAACGAAAATGCGCACGAAAAACATTTTGCGTGTGTTATGTCTGTTGGATTATCCGCGCAGGGATAAACATATCAGTTTCCATCACTGTTCTATCACGGCGTTCGACACTGATTGGACTCACATTGGACCGCACTGCTTTTGACTGCTTTACACAACATATATCACCGGTGAATTTTTTTTTACAAACACACACAAAGTCATGCGTTCTCGTCATGACAACCTCCGCGCTTCGGGGGGGCGCGTGAAAATGTGCGAAAAAGAAATGGGTCAAACGTGCAGACGGGTCAAACGATGCGGCGCCGACATTAACCCCTATCATAACGTACCGCGACCTATTCATCCACCGTTTACGTTCGCGCGGCAACGACGACGACGACGACGATGACGACGACACGGTGCAATATTTTTCGCGGCACACGTACATCGCATATTGGATTACAATGAGAATCCTCTTTACGGCGCGAAGCACCCAAGGTTCCGCCGCGACCTTTGCCATTATCAACAAAAAAGAAGTATAAACCCTTCTCCCCCGCCTCTCTCTCTTTCTCTCGATGTATATCTCGGAGAAGTTCACGGAAATTCCGTTCTTATTCTCTCGCGGATGAATATTTTTCGAACGTCGTTTGGATTTACTTCGCCTGTGTTTACGCCAATGGAAAATATTTGTATATTCGCGTTTTATTATTTATTATTCGTAACGCGCTTCGCAAGTGTCCTCGCAACAATATTTGACAATCGGATCGACAGAGACACGAGCGATATATCAGACGATTCAATACGCGCTTATTTCGCGCGGTTTCATTGCGCTCGCGATGAAAATTTCACGGTGTAATTTACTCCCGCTTTATTAGCGAACTCTTGTTTCGTTTTGCGTGTTTGTTCCCGCGACATGACATTGTTCGCGCGGTAACGAAACAATAGGGGGAGAGAGAGAGCCGCCGCGTGGCCGCGCGAATCCGACGAAATATGCAACGAGCGTCTCTTCGCTGCACCTGCCGGCTCGCGCGTCGTCTCGTGCGCCGCAGACGACGTTCACATGTAAATGTCCCTTCCCCTCTTGTTATTGTACTAGATGTCGCGACAATATAAAAATGACGCAGCTGCGCCCGTGAAATCCTTCCCGCTGCAGAGCGTGCTCGGCGTTCCGTGAGGAAAAGAGAGAACCGAGGGGAGAGGGCGCGAGTTTGGGGTGGGAAAAATGTGACGAACGTATGTAAACGCACATATATCGCGAATTAAGGCCATCACACACAAAATTACTTAAGAACGTAAGACGTAACCGTAAGAAAATTGACCAATCACGTCTTACGTCCGAAAATAGTGGGGATGATGGCCCTTACCGCTTTGTCATTAGCATTTTTCGACGTGCGTCGCACGACGAGAAAAATACTGTAAAATCAGGAAACGCGCGCGCGCCATTGTTTGTTTGCGGCGCCTTTTTGTCCCCCGCGGAAAATACGTCGGTCGAAATTGAAAATTGGTATTTCTTTTGTGCGCGACGTTCATTGTGTGTAAAATTCAAACAAATGAAATAATTAATTCCCACGCGCCCAGCGCGCGAAAGCGGAATTAGTACGTACCTATACTGCGTAAATAAAAAACTGATTAACGATGAAATCTTGAAAGCGTTTTTGTCGAAACGTGGTTTCCATTTTTTTTTTTTTTTTATTATTATTATTAATATAAATATCTTTCCGAAATTCGGAATTTGAAAGAAGAAGAAAAATTGCCGTATATATTAGGACGGCTCTTATTTACTCTTGGTGAAAATTGTTTTCGATTTATTTTCGCGGCACCCCGAAAAAGAGTTGAAAGATAATGAAATAAAATCGATTCATTATGCATTTAAAAGTTATTTTTTTTAACGTTCAAGGACTCATGGACTTTTTTTCCCTTTGTGCGATAGCGGGCCGAACTTTTTCAGCAATTGGAATTATTCCAGAGGATGCCGCGAGGAACATTCAAAAGCCGAACATAAAAGCCTCTCTACCCCAGTACGCACTCGTAACGCGCGTGTACACTCTCGAATTGAAATTCGCGCAAATTATTCGCTTAAAAAATCCGACTACTAACGTGAAGAAGCGCCGAGGAATTGCATTATAACAAGTTTTGCGCGTGGCACGTATAGAACGCGACGCACCTGATAGGAAAACGACGAGCTCTCCCGCCCCCGTCTGTATCATTATTTCACGTGACGTGGGATCATTTTTCATCAAACCGAAATTACAAACATTAATACAGATCGTGTGTCGCGATGCAACGCGCGCCGCAATATCGGCACGCTGTCTGCGGTCGGTGAAAAAGAGAGAGAGAAAAAAAAACAAGACGGACGGACACAAAGTGGGGCGCGTTAATGAATTTCCTTATCAAATCAGAGCAGCGTCGTGCCACGAGTCGCTATTATTATCTCTCCTATCGATCAATACCGATGTACAGCCCGTGGTGCACGACGACTTGCAAATAACATCAAAACAGCTCTGCGCAGGAACCGCGTCGTTCGCGGACACACACATCGCGATGTCCTGAATGGAAAACAAAAAAACAAAAAAAAATTCGAAGAGACGACGCGAAAGAGATGCGCGTTTTTCGCGCGGAACGGTTCGCGTTTTTAATTGGCATCGAAAAGAGGAAAAAACGAACGGGAGGATTAAGCTTCGTTTATTCTCGCGCTAAACGTCCGGTCTGTCTGTCTGTCTGTCTGTTTTTTTCATTCTGACATCGAATGTACGTCTTTTGCGACAAATGTGTCTCAAAGCAACGTGCGCGCGGATAGAAAAAAAATTTCGCAAAACTCGATCGTTTCTCTGCGAAGTTAATTATTATTCGTCCAACGCAGTTGGACGCCGGAAACTCGCCAGCCACATTTTTTTTTCCTCCGTCGATCGAGAAGATGGTTTTTACATGTGTTTCGAGACGTTATGTGCATAATAATCGCGTCCGGCCATTGCTTCATGTAAATTTAAATTGCCTTATATGTAAATAAACGAGAAGAGTTCTCGAAACAATAATTCATTCGCAAGTGCAAATAAATTCAAATATACGAATAATAATTGTAAAATAACTTTATAAATTACATTTTAATTCGAATTGAATTTCAATTCGAAAATATACATTTCACAAGCGCTCTAGTTTGCACCGCACAAACACGTAATTCGTTTGTTCCGATAATTCATTTGTTCCAATATTTACAAACTTTCGCGATACACAAGATATTATCAGCTCCGAAGATGGAAAAATTGCGAGAGCAATTTTCGAGAGCAACTTTTCGAGTTTAGAAATAAAATGGCTGATGCACGGCCGCGTCCGTAACATATATATATATATCTTCCAAGATCCACGTGATCGTGTCGCGCGGAAACATCTGGACGGATTAATCGTCTTCGCGCGAGACGGTTTCATTAATCGCGACAATTTCGACCGCGCCCACACACACGCCAATTTTCACACAACCTGTGTTTTTCTTCTCCTGCGTCGGATGAATTCCATTAGGGATCGGAGACACACGCGACGCGATTTAGGCCGCGGAAGACAAATCGAACGGCGTGTATTACAAAGGCATTTAATGGAGTTGTCGATCAAACACGAGCGGTTCCGTAAATGCAAATCGGCGCCTCGTGTAAATTTGTCTGGTTAATCGCGAGAAACTGCGCGATTGAAATTTTTCGTCGCAATATACTCGGGAACGCGTTTATCTCATTTCGCGTATTAAATTCTTGTCTTTCTTCGAGATTGCTGTCGCGTATTTTGCAATTGTTTTTTTTTTTAATTTTATAATCCCTTTGTTCGCGTGCAAAAATAAAATCAAATTTCAACGGTTTTCGATAGTTGATTAATGGTCGAGCGATTAATCACTGAAACGGAGCGCGTTAATTCCCCGGTTCTCGAATATATCGCGGGCGTTGTGTTTCGATTTAACGAATTTAATTAGTTTGACTTGGACGACTCTCTCGTTATTATTGCGAGATACACAAAGGACACAGAGAGAGATTTAACGAAAGGCACGGAGAAGGAGAGGGGAAAAACGCGCGAGTTTCGCCAAGGAATTATTTTGCAACTTAACAATGTGCGCGCTCGAGCGAGTTTTGATATTTCATCGGCGCGAGAATCGAGGTCGGTAATAATGTATGGGGATTAAAACGTGCTTAAACATGTAATATTCGAACGTGAGCGCGCGCGCGCGTTTTACAACAATTTCCTCGTTCCCGCAGGAACTCGCAGAGAGAGAGAGAGAAGGAATAGCCCCTGCGATTTCACGGGCTTCCGCAGGTGCGCTGCAGCACTCCGGGTAACGTTTAGTTCTTCACGGTCGAAAACTATTAACGAGAATCTCGCGTACACCATCTGTGCGCGCGCCGCGTTAAAGTCGGGATTTATTCGACTTCCAATTAACATTGGACTCGTCATTCTGTTTCAAATCTGCGTTCCCAACTGGATTAGAAATGGGAAATTGCAACACGCAATTCTACTTCGTTCGCCGCATTAGATTGTACGGGTATTTCAGATTCACGTGCGAATATATCAAGACAGACAGATCAGGGAAACCAATTAAAAATTGCAATTTAGGTTCTAATGACGATAAACTCGATTTTGCTCAACATCCACAAAAAACAGAACCCAACAAAAAAAAATCCTCGAACAATAAGATAATTTTTAATTCGACAGCTATAGCACATTTTATTATTTTTTTCAGAAAGTAACTTAAGCGTAACATCTCGAAAGGAGATAAAATATTTTAAAACGTCGGGAAATATTTTTATCCCAACCTATGCTCAAAGAATTCTATGAAATAAAATACAAGCGCGACTTCAATCGATGCTATACGCCTATACGCGACGCGGAACGCACGTTTTAATTCGATGTTAACGCAAGGCGTTTGGATTATTTCCGACGTGGGTGAAGGTTATTATCCTTCGCTGGCAGAATTCCAAACGGTCGAGTGTATTTGAAAGGAGAGAGAGACTTTCCCGTCATTCTTAACCCTCGATAGATTGAAAAGCGATAAACCTCATCCTCGTACCTTCTTCTTTTCACCACTCGTCGCGACGATGCACGTTTCAATGAACTATGTTGTTCGATCTCGAAGAGAAATCGAATCGTTCCTTTCCTACTTCTCCCACATCTTCCCCAGTCTCAATAAACTCTCCCCCGTGATGTTACCGCGTCACGTCTCGCTGTTAACGAAGGTCTTTGGTAAACAGTGGGAAAAGATCGAGAAAGTAAACCGAGTGTCGCAGATTGTTTGGACAGTTTAATCCGTTTTTACGTTGAGAAAGAGAGAGAGAGAGAGACCGAGCACGTGGACGGAATTTTCAAAAAATCTCCAAGTAACAATAAATCCGGTCAAAATTAAATTTACACAAATATATAAACCCTTGCATATTTACACAAATATATAAACCCTTCTCTCTCTCTCTCTCTCTCTCTCTCTCTCTCTCTCTCTCTCTCTCTCTCTCATAATAAAAATATAATCAAGAATAAATTACATAAATTTTTAGTTTGAACTAACTTGATTGACTTCGTTAAATTTACAGTGAACACAAAAAAGAATTCTATTTATTTGCGATGCGAATCATTTGATATAGATTTTGCAAATTAAAGTTAATTAAAACTATGTAATTTTTCCACTCGATTATCATTGCACATCAGCGATCGGTTCTTACGACCATATTATTATTCACGTTTTAATTATCGATTCGTTAATTTATTTAAAACTCGTGTGCTCATTTTTTATAATTTACTTATATTTTTTTATACAATTTTGTTTAACAATTTTTCTCCTCGTATTATTCCTGCTAATTTAAAATAAGCACTATATATAGGTAAATTAATAAATATATTAATCAAGCGAGTGAATTACATGAATTTTTAATTTTAAAAATCAAAGAGAGACGTTTTTAAAGTTTTTTTTATGTAAAACTACTGCAAATTGAAAAATGAATAAACTCGACGCTCTTTGTAAACGTCAAGAGAATAGCACATATACATAAAAAAATAAATTAGTGAACTTAATAAATCTAAATTACTTTCAAGGACTTGCGATCACACACACCCACGCACACACACGTACATGTATTAATTTGTCTCATTTTAGATTGTTTAAACTGACCTCGCACATCTACATCTCTTTTCAAGCGAAAAATAAAATCGCGCCGATTAAACACCTACACCGAGAACGTCTCGAAAGAATTGACCGACTCCAGTTTCGCGATCGCAATTCGCCGCGCATCCGCGCAGTTTCTCGCCCCGCGGAATTTCGCACCACCAGCATTGGGGCCGTTATTTTTTTTTCGGGATTTTTCCATTCCATCGAGAAACGGTGCGCGAAAATGTCCGGCGCGAGGAAAAATCAACGGACACACACGAGTGTGTCGGACGCGAGCGAGCAAGCGCGTGAGTGATTAACATTTTGTCGTAATTGCCCGTCGTGTCGGCGTGGAAATCGCTCTCTTATCGTCACGACAATCGCGAGCGCGTAACAGCGCGTGTGTTTAACGCCCGTTTAATCAAGAAATGCCACGGTAAATGAGCGCCACGTTTAGATCCGGACGTTTTTTTTTTTTTTTTTTAATTTATTCCTCTCGCACGTCACAACAACGTGTCGTCGTCGATATGTCACTGATACTTGTTTGTGTTTACGTGCGATAACGCCCAGCACTTTCGCCTTTAACATTTTCGCAGACAGCTTGTCCGGAAACCGCGGAGGAAAACCGAGAAGTTTTTGATAAAAAGAAAACGATAACTCGCGGAATCTATTTATCGCACAATACAACAGAGATATTAAGGAACAAAATTTTCAGTTTCGCAAAGGAAAGTGAGTCGGAAGAAATTTCCGCAGGGAACAATATATAAAATACGAAAATAAAAGGAAATAAAAACCGCAGAAATAACAATATTCACTTTGCAAATATCCACTTTACAAATGCGCTCGGCTACATCTGACGGAAAACCGTTCGCAAACGCGCGGACGTGGAGGAGAGAGGGGAGGGGATTAATTTCAGTGACACAATCCTCCCTTTCAATTTAAATTCTCAATTAAAAACGTCGAAATCCCGATATTTCACGTTTCGCATACGATATGCGAAGTTAATTTAGATTTATTCGCCATGAGCGAAACGGATATATCAACAAACCGCGCCGCGGCGCGTTTTATGAGGAGGAAAATAACACCGATTGCGCTGTCCGAGTTCCGAGCGAGGAACAAAGACACGATTGTAAACCCGTACATACACACACGCGCGCGCGCGCGCCTTTACATCTGCGCTTCAATATATCTAATACTCCGATTTTTCTTCGCGCGCGAAAGAAAAATTAAATTCGCGCTCGATATCGTTGGATTTTCCCTTCAATTTCTTTTCATCTCAACAACAACTCGCGACAAACTTATCCGCGAGACAACAATCTCTCCTATTTCGTTCGGAGTTTTCGCGTCACTGACGACGAGATCTAAGAATCGATCGAACCTGGACACGTACCTACGTGTGAGCGAAAAACGCGCGCAAAGATACTCGAAAGGAAAAAATCTCTCACGCGCTTTCGGCGGCGCGAAACTTTCTCTGTGGTTAACCGAACGGCTAAAGTTACCGTAGAAAAGCGACTGGTTCTGTCTCGAGAAATCGTGGCACTTGAAGGAGGACGTCCGATCGACGCGATCTCCGCGAAGTCGAACCGGATGATGAAGAAACCGAGCGCGCGACGCCGGGCAAAGTCCTCGCGGAAGGATCGTCGCGAGGTAACTGACGTTTCAGCGATGTTCAAACGGAAGCGCGCACCCTCTCCGACGGCGGGGTAACCTTTCCCACCCCTCGAGCCGAACACGTCACGGCCTAACCCACCCCTCGGCGACCCCAGGACCGTAGCCACCCCGTCGGGTGGAGACTCCACCCCCTGCGCCCGTATGTCTACGTGCAATCCCCCTTCCGTCTCCCCATTTCCTCAAGACGCGGATAAACCAGGATGTGTTGTCGAGTTTACCATCGCAATGAACTTCCTCCTCGTCCGTTATATTGTCTCACTCGTCACTGTCGTCGCGCGGTGGAAAATTGCATCCGCGGTGGAAAAGACGAAAAACTTGGGACTTTTTCTCCGAGTCCTTGAAAAACGCGAGCGGAGATGTGTGGACCAGTCCGATCTTTTTTATTCCTGTCGTAAAACCTCCTCGGCGCCGCCGACGTTGATAATACGGTCAATTGCGGCTTTAAAAACGTTTAAAAATGTTTTTTAAGTGAAACGCTCTCCTCAACTTCTGGAAAGATAGCTCGTCGTAAAAATAACATATATTCGAGAGAGAGAGAGAGAGACGAGCGCGTTCACTTTCGTTTTACATTGGTGCAAAATTAAATTTAACGCACTTTCGGAAAATGATAACGGAAAAAAATTCTCTCTCATGCGGTTACAAAATTCTACGCAACACGCTGAAACTTCCAGTTGCGAACTTTGCGCGACAGAGATAGCGCGAGATACGATTTCCTGCATTAGGGTAGACGCATCGGAGGGAGGGAATCGATCAGACTCGCGCGCACCACCAACACGAGCGTAAAAACAACGCGTACGCCCATATCGGCGATAAAAAAAAAAAAGGAAAAAAAAACAACAACAACAACATGTACACATTATGAATGATGCAACGCGCATCATCTCGGCGAAGTTTAAATCACCTGGTGGACAACACACGAGGCGGATACTTTATTCGTTCTCGATAGCGTGCGCAGACCGAGCTCATGGATCATCGCAGCAACTTCCTCGAAGGCTGAAGGGGGTCAGACAGCGTGGGAGGGCTGTGATAGTCAGCGAGGAGGAAAAAATGCAAGAGAGGGCGAAAGGGAGAGGGACGACAAGAGGGCGTAGTAAACGGAGAAGCGCTGTATATAGACTCGAAAACCCAGAAGAGAAGAGCGGAGGGTTGGTCGATGCCGCAAGGTCGTTCGGTATCGACGGCCTTACACCCTGATCCTCCTCCCTTCTTCGCCCAGGGATGGTTCCGATCCAATCGACGTTTCGTTACATCCGCCGCGATTCATTGAGGGCTGGCTGGCGGTGTAACAGACGCTTTTTCCCATCGACGTAAATCACACACGGGTTTTACCAAAGACGCGATTTCACCCCCGCAATATCTCTGTCACCTCTCTCTCTCTCTCTCTCTCTCTCTCTTTCCCGAGCGTCGGGATGTGTTCAATATTGGATCGGCGTATAATCGAGATGGTAAACCGAGATTTTTCACCGGCGTGAAAAAATCCTCGTACGTGCGCGCGACAATTGTTGAAAATTACGCGCGCGTTTGAAAATTAATTGCCGCGCGCGCAGTCGCGTCGTCGAAAAAAAACATCCGTGCGTGCGTGAAACACAATGAAAATGTATTTTTATAAGATATTATTTTGTCCTCGCTCTTACACATACACACACATATGTTATTGGAAATTTTATAATTAACGAAAAAAAGTACGTAATATAAAAAAAAAAAAAAAAAAAAAAAAAAAGACCGTAAGAACGGATGTAAACAGATTTCCGATACATAATTCAATACAAAAATTTAATTCTGACTCTTCAAAGCTCCTCTGTGTTTGCGTTTAACAATTAATCTCCACGTTCCAATTATCTCCCGTTCGACTTTATCACGGCGGAGATTCCAGGAATCTCTAATCCGATGTTTCAAAAAGGATTCGGACTAGCGCTTCGCCGCTCTAGACGGCTCGTCAGCTGATCGGCCGATCGATATACAAGTCTCGCGCGTCGTTGGGTAATCGCGCATTAAAAAAAAGTCGCATTATCACGACGGCCGTTCGGCGCGAATATTATAAAAAAAAAACGCACAGGTCTCGGCGGTCTCCCCCTTCTCGTTTATCTATTAATAAGCGGAATCCCATCGCGCTGTGGGAATTGTTACTCCCGCGTTTATTACCGCGCGCGCGCGCGCCTTTAGTCAACGTCAGAGCTTATCCTCTCTCGACGGGCGAGAGCGGAAAACATTATTGACGCGCAATCCGAAAACACGGCGAGCGGGAGGGCGCGAGCTTAATTGCGATGATGTAATTTTAAACGCACGAGTCGGAGCCAATAAAGCGATCCCCGTGTATAAGCGTCGCAGTAATTACGCACATTTCACGCGGTAAGTAACCGATGAACTGTCTCTCTCTCTCTCCCTCGTAAACATCGAAATAAAAACAAGCAATTGCTCGCGCAAACGTATCTCCCACAAGTTAACTTCTCATTTGTCACAAAATTGTTTTCGATTGTCGAAACTTATTTTCTTTTTATTTTTGCAATCGCGTACGACCAACTGTTAAACGCGCGCACCTGTTATTATTTTTTCGTGCAAGCGCTAGAATTTTGAGCGGAGAGAAAAAACAAAATTGACAAGTAGAAAAAGATGTTCGACCGCGTATATTGACACACACGCATCGCGTGAGTGAGTAAAGTGACACGTTACACTTCGTGTTGTTCGACGTGTACCGGTTTATCGATCGTCCATTAGCCAGTCAACGACTAATTATAATCGTACCCGGTGAATATCTTTCTCTCTCTCTCGCGCGCGCGAGTTTTATATAAAAGCGCATCCTGTGTTTTATACACAAGACCTTGGGCATCGGCGCAATCAGAGGCTGTGATGAAAACCTGAAGCTCGGCGGACCAAATAATGGAAAAAAAAAAAAAAAGGAAAGAGAGTGTCAAAACGGCAAGGCCGTCTTTAATGAGAATTCGGGCGGATTTTTTTTTCTTCTATCCTTTTTCCCACGGGAGAGAGAAAGAGAGAGAGAGACAGACAGATAAAGTTGTGACTAAAATAAACCCCGGAGGTTTGATAGGATCAAAACAAGATCCTATCAATCATTCCGTTAGCTGGAAAAATTATGAAATGCTAGAAAAAAGAAAGAGAAAGTAATTGCGAATCTGAGATTCGAAGATAAAAACCTCGATGCTGTTATTTTCTCTGTTTTGCTCGGCAAGAAAAAACAAACGAAGATAAAACCTTGCAAATTCGATTCTCATCCGAGCGTCTCTCTCTATCTCTTTGCGCGTAACGCGAACCGCCGCTATGCGGAGAGAAAAAAATGTGTGCGACGACGGAGAGAGAGAGAGAGAGAGAGAGAGTAGAAACGTTCGCCATTTTCATCATACGCGGATTATCCCCGGGATAAAAAATCCGGAGAGAGAAGAGGAACTCTGCTTTAAAGAGAAGAAGAAAAAAAGACACATGCACAGTAGCTTATCCGGCTGTAAAACCACGAGCGGTTTTCTCTGTGGCCGCGTGCGCGCGTAATCAGCCACCGTGGCGCGCATATGTGTGTATCTAAGCAAATGAAGCGAAATCCGCCATCGCGTAAATACGCCGGGATAACGCCGCGGGTAAAACACCACCGCGTGTCTTATCTCAACCTGCTGCTTTTCCGCAACTCTCTTCTGGTCACGAACCGGGCGCGGGCCCGTACTTTCGACGAGATAAGGAGGACTTTCCGAAACTTAAACCTCTGCGCGATTGAAATGAAAACACGGAGCGAACTTACTTCGAGAAATACATATATATATATATATGTACAACACACGGAGCGGAAAAATAACCGAGTTATCGTCTCGAGTTTTTATTCCGCGATCTTTTTGCAACCGCGCGACGTGTGATTTGTGCGTCGCGTCCAGCGCAGACACACATACGCGCGCAATATCCCATTAATCGTGATAATGACGTAATAACAGAATCTCGAAGAGAGAGAGGAACGGAGGAAGGAGAAGTACCTACGCGAAGTTTCAATAAAAGACCCTATTTACCGGCAGCGATTTATCGAGCACGTTAAATTTCCGCGATCGACGTTCCCGCTCGTATCGAGACTCCTGATATGAGATTGTTACTCTGGAAGATGAGAGTGGCGGCGGATAACGTAACCCAGATCGCTTTATCATATTGCATATATCGCGATGACAAACCTTCTCTCCCCCCCCGAGGGGGTTCTCGCTCGGAAGTCCGCACGGGATAGGTCAGCCGGTTGATCGGCCACCCCCTTCCGTTCTGGAGGAGTTAGGTTGGCTCTCCGCGGTAACCCGGCATTAATAATTGTTGCCACACGTAGTTGCGCGCTGTGTGCGTGATGCGCACACACAGTTCTATCTCTTTCTCTCGCATAAATCAAGCATAATGGAATGGCGCATAATGAAAAATCGCTCACGGTCTTTCGCAGCGTAAGAGATGCTACGGCAAAGTACGCTTTCGTGCGCGCCATGTCGATAAATCGCGAAGGAAATATCGATCGCGACAATAATTGCAGAGAGAAATTCAATCTTCGACGGTAATATAAACACACAGCGCGGAAATTAGATCTTACGCCGATTGTCGTCCGTTTTACGACGAGCGCGCACGCCGCAAAATCGTAATCGGCGCTCGATTGAAATTACACCGACACGTTAATTCGACGGGAAATATTAATGCACGCGAGTTGTCTTCCCCCTCCGGGCTTAGATTAGAACTGCGGAAATCAAGCGGAATTCGACGGGGATTTCCCCTTTGTGTTACGCGCGTCAAACGCGCGGGGAATAATAAACGCTTTCCGAATTTCGAGGTGCGCGTTGTTATAGTTTCTAATGAAAAATTGAATAATTCAGACGGGCGCTCCCCCGGACGGGCGCGTCATATGTATGCAATTATAGAGCGAGCGCGAAAATAATTATTTCAATCAGCGTAGCACGAGCAAACTCATCAGTAAGTAAGTATCTCGCTCCGCGTGCGTTTGCGCTATCGCAACGTGTATTGTACGAATGTATTTATTAAATTATCCATCAAGTCTTTTGTTCACGCGTCGCGCTCAAATATTGAACCGTAGCACGGCGTTATAATTTAGATAAAGCGCAATATACACATCGCGAACGAAACTGCGAAAGAGAGAACAGCTTCTCTGCAAGCTCTTCATCTCGAATTTCCTTTACACCCGGCTCGACGGAAAAGTAGGATGGATTTTCTTTCGCTAGATTTTCCTTCCAAGTAGACGCTCGTTTCGATACAGAGAGTAAAGTATAAAAAGGGATATATATAAAAAGGATATGAGACACTTTCTCTCTCTCTCTCATCCCCGATCTAATAATAATATTTCGTACGTTAAAGTTTTCCATATTGTGCTACTTTTTTCGAGTTAAATAATTCCCCGCTGCGCTCCCGGGCGTATCTCGGAACTCGCCGAATTGGCGATGGCGTTTCCGTAATCAGGAAGACGACGAGCTGCTGCAGCGCACTCGAAATGCGCCGATAAGGAAATGGAACGGCGGCGCCCGGTAATTGCCACACGTGCGTTGTGCCGACACGAGATAAGTCGAACGTACAAGAGAGAAAAAAAAAAAAGAACAACAAATATATAAAAGTTATCGATCTTTCGTCTTTGTGATACGCGCGAATGAAGTTCCACGAAAATGTGATCTCTTGCGAGAGAAAAGAGACTTCTCTCTGATAACGTCGTTCTGTGTAACGTGTACTGCCGCGTAACAAAAACTTCAAAAGAAACTTTGTCGTGATATCAGGAAATATTTACAGAATTCGATATGCGCGGAATGAGAAAAATATTTGAAAATACACACGTGTGTTGTATGCAACTATTTCAACGAATAAATACAACACGGGCTTCAATGAGTATAAACTTAAATAAAAGAATAGAAGGATTTAATGGGAAGTTAAATAAGTAATTCGTGTATTCGACGCGCAGCAGCAGCGCGTTCTATATAAATTTTTAGAATCGTTATTCAATTCGAAATTTCTATTTCTGTTAATTTACACGTTAAAAAATATTTTGCACGTACGTTGGCTATAAAGTTTTATTTCTCGATTAAAAATTTTATATATTTTATAATTTTATATATTTTATTTAAAAAACCGGAATTAAAACAGGCAAAAATTTACGGAGGAGAAACAAAAAAAACGTCCGAGAGGATCAGAAACGGAATATACGAATATAATCGTCATTAATTAACGACGATGAAAGCACGACGTATTTTCGCGATGACGGACTTCTAGAGGCTCGCCCGACCTCTACAACGCACAAGAATCGAACACGCGAAACATCCCTCGGCTCTCAATATTTCATCAGAGAGACACCCGGTATACCACACATGTCTCGGTATTCTATACATCTTCCGGGGAATCTAGCCCAAATATCGACCGCTGCATAAAGTAAGGTCCATACTTGCGGGAAACGCGATATGTAATGCGATTCGAATCGCAAGGCTTTAACGGTCGTTTTAATTTCGCGTTCGCGCGGATTCGCACCGATGATATGTGGAACGCGATTTATACACACAGGTGTGCGTCGGCGAACACAATCGACCTGTGTGTGTCTGGCGCGCAGACAGGATTTCTATGAAAATCCCTTATCGATTAACCAACGATCAACAAAAGCGTATCGCACAATCTGTGTGTCTGGCTTAACAATCGGTTTTCGAAAATCGAGACGACGAGATATCAAAAGCGCTCTTCGGAGGTAAACGCGTAATTTCCCTCAAAACGTCGGGTTTTGCTAATGAACTTGTGCGATAATGTACGAATTATAAATTTAGATCATATAATTTCGAGTAGAAGAGAGAGAAGCAAACACGATGTTGAGTAAATTACTTCGTCGAACATCGTCGAATCGCGCGAAACGTTGTACGAAATAATCGCGTCTATAAACACGACACGACGTTGTTGGCGATGCAAATACGCACACGATGTAAAGCGGCGAGGTGGTTACTTACTTGGAAAACAACATTTGCAAGAAACATTGTTTTAGATACCGCATTATCGCGCAAGTACGAAAATTAACACAGAGAAGCCTGCGTGTAAGCGATAGTCGCAAGCAAAATGCGCACACACGAACCGTGCCATGAGCGTAGCAAAAGGTTGGGTTTGCGAAGGTGTGTCTCTCTCGCGCAACACTCCTCCTCAACCACCCCCCGGGGGTTGACTTGTTACAACTCGGTGTGCTATCAATAAAAGTGGCGAGTGGAAACTTTTTGCGAGAGAAACGCAAGTTCTCTCGATAAGCGTAAAAATCTCTCAATCTCGTAGAGACGCCGACACGATTGTGTGCAAGATCGATCTCGTATCGATGTACGTAACAACACGAAAATGAAAAATTGTTACGTAAGAATTATCCGCGAAACAATTTTCCACTCTCGCGATCTCGTTCCGTTCGTTCGAAATTTATGTCGCGCTGTCGTGACAGCAAATGTAAATGCCATCTGCGTCCGACTTTATTATATATATTTGTAACTTTTCGATATCTGGTTTTTATTTCATTAAGCACGGACAGACACGCGCGCGCGTTCTATTGATTTTACATGTCTCTCGCACACGCGAGAATCTCGTCAACTGTCAAAAATGTACACGACAACGTTTGACAGCGAACCTCAAACTAACCGAAGCAAGTCGTTAAAAGAGACATCGGTCGCGGATAAGAGGCAACAATGAATTTTTTTACACGCCTTTTTTAACCCTTTCATTCGGACTGGTTCGATCCGAAAGACGTTACTTTTTTTCTCGCACAAATTTGAAACGCTTGAAAATCGAATGTCAAAACTCACAGCTGAGAAAGGAGCTCGTGAAAGAAAAAAAAATAATATTTTGAAAACTGAAACGATCTGGAACTAAACTGGAATTGAGAGAAAGGAGGACGCGCCGCTGCTGTCTCGAATTTTTTTGCATACGACCCTGCGAATATCCATAATTTCGCGCTCATTACGTCGGCGTGGAAAGATGCGGATTATCCTGGCAGAGAGGACGCCTCCTCGGGCCAGATTTCAACAAAAGGTAGCAGCCGCGCTCTCTCTTAAAGTGGGTTTTTTTTTTTCCATTCGTTAAGTTTTATTGATGCTTGACATTACTTTTGTTTCCGCAATCATCGATATTACACTTGACATTATGTACGAAAAATGTCAGAGTTTGAAAAAAAAAAAATATTCACTAGCCGAAAAACGAAGAGATAAAATTTGAAGATAAAAATTTGTTTTAATCCCCTTCCGAGCACAGTACTTTCATCGTGCTTGCGTTTTTCAACACTTCCGTTTGTAGGTAATTAAAATGTAATCAGTCGTCGTTAAGAATGTGTAAAAATTCGTGTGACGATATCGCGATGTTGCGTAGATATTTTACGCGAGGTTGTTTCTCCGTGGAAACACTCGAGAAAATCGACGCGTCCGTCGTCGTCGTGTCAGAAAGTCATCTCGCGATCGAACATTTTTTTTTCTTTCTTTTTCCGAACTTGCGTCACTACTTTTATCTTAGCGAAATATATACGTATGTTGAGGATATTGCAAAACGACGACGACGACAACGCTTTCAAAATTCCACATGCGAATAATATCACCGCGCCTTGTGTCAAAATTCCGTATTACAAAACGATCCATTCGCGCACATTTGAACAACCGGGTGCACACGATGACGGTTCAATTAGCAAAGTGCTGGGTTTTCGATAACACGAGGCGCGACACGAAGAATTGTCTAATTCCGAGAGAGAGAGAGAGAAATTAATTTGTCGACTTCAATGAAACAAATTTTTACACTTGGAAATGGATACGCCGCGTCGATATTTCTAAAAAAACTAGATTAAATGGATTCAAGTGATAAAATTCTATGACGCGCAATTGGCGAAATTCAATTTTCATATCTTGTACGTACCGTTCCCACGTGGCGATATATCGTTTTTTCATTATCAAAATTGCTGACGTTTACGTCCCGAGGGGGACGTGGCGGGATTTTGACGAAGATCGTTTTCGAATCGGTTTCATCAACGTCGATCGAACTCCGATATAAATTTTCAGAATTTTCCCGTGTCCTGGAGCAATTAGAAAACTACTGGAGGCGATTAGCCCGAAGTCAATCCTTAATATAAACAGTTTCTTTATTGCGACTTAATATTGCGAGTTTAAATTTAGTTGGCCATTTTCTGGTGACCGACGTTGCTGATACCGATCATTAACGTTGATCATATGGAGATCCAAGTGTGTGTGCGTTGTATATGTGTTTTTACGTATGTACATTGCACATGCAATCGGGATCTCCGATTAGAAA
The DNA here is from genome assembly GCA_014825455.1 of Pseudomyrmex pallidus. Lineage (NCBI taxonomy): Eukaryota > Metazoa > Arthropoda > Insecta > Hymenoptera > Formicidae > Pseudomyrmex > Pseudomyrmex pallidus. The sequence continues at coordinate 17,570 of QVNV01003291.1, forward strand.
CTGCGACGTATTGGCGTGTTTTTTTTTGCGACAGTCCTTCCGCAAGGCGTCGAGGGAATCGATCGGAAAAGGAGAGCAAAGGAAAAGAGATAGAAAGAAAAGGCTTCACTCACATTTTGCCGTGGTCCGCCATCCTCGGTCAGCCGTATCCGCGCTGTTGGTCGCCCTCTCGAGCCCTCACGGTGGTGTCGAGCCTGCTGTGCTGCTCCACCTCCTCTTTCTCCGCCGCCTCTTCCTTCCCCTCCTCCGACGGGGCTTCGGCCTTCCAGCGAACACCCCGACGACAGAGCTCTTCCAGACGGAGATGATGACGGTCTCGTCGAGGATCTCCTCGTGGACGCGACGACGCGGACTCCACGACGATCACGCGGAAAGATCGCGACGACGACGCGGTCGCATAGAGTCGGTTACACACGACGGAGCGCGGTGCGTCGAATAACGAGAGACGACGGCCAAGGGAAGGGCGGAGGGGGAAGACGGAAGACGAAGGGGAGGCGGCGAAAAGTGACAGGAACACACGTCGCGCGGCGGCGAAATTTCTCGCGACCGCGAGACGCTCCGATCGCGTCCCGGAACTCGTTCAGACACCGCGACACCCGACGACCGCGGTCACGGCACCGCACTGCGTGCACGAATTCTGCTGCGGAAACCGCGTTTACGCACCGGTGAAAACGCGATTACGAGACGCCTTCGCGACCGTTCGCGACTCGCGCGGCACGAACGAACGGTCATCGATTGTCAAGAGCGCGCTGAGATCGCAACGCCGTCATCTCGCGGACGCCGAGCGAACCAACTGCCGGCGGGATGTCGGTAAACACGCACGTGTCCAAAACACAGTCAGACAAAAAACAATCGATACTTCAGATCGCGATCTCGGTCGAAAACAATCTCGAGAATATGCTCGAACGTTGTGGCAAATTGTGGCAATGGAAAGGCAAACACACAGTAAACTAACGCCGATCACGACTACGAGATACAGAATTCGGTTTGTTGTAACACATACGCGCAATATATTATATGCGCATTATACGTACATTAGAGGTGTTAATTATATATCGTTAATTATATATTTAGAAAATTATTTCGAGAAGTGACAAAACGACATTAAAAACCCATAAAACTCGAAGAAATAGAAGAGAATTTGTAGCTTTGTGATATTTAATAATCTAAAACGTCAGTAGTAACACAACTTGTCCGTAGTTGATAAAGTGAGTTTCGTTTGAGTTTTCTTGAAACTCCTTACCTTATCGAATAACAGTAAACAAACACGTGCTTCAATATTGCAACACAACATTCGAGCATATTCTCGAGATTGTTTTCGAAGTAACATATCCTTTTGTCGAATTATTCGATTTGTGTTCTCGTTTTCTTATTATTCTGTCACGGAATATTATATATATATATATAAAATATATTGTATAATGATATATAATATATATATATCATTATATATATTTTATATATTTTATAATATATAATAATATATAAAATATATATAAAATTTGTGCAATATGGCGCGTATATATATATATATATATATATA
>QVNV01003295.1:0-10582 GCA_014825455.1 Pseudomyrmex pallidus
TAAGTGCAATGTAATTGCAGAACACGGAAGCGCTCATGGTCACTCGCATGGTATATCTCGAAGTCATAACAGGCTGAGCACTTTGGTGGGCACGGACGATAATGAGAACGATGAAGCTTACAGACCTACGACGCCCCAGGTGAAAAGGGCGCACGGTCACAGTCACGATGCAAGTCAGATGAACATGCGAGGAGTGTTTCTTCACGTTCTTTCAGATGCATTGGGATCCGTCATTGTAATCGTCTCCGCCTTAATCGTATGGCTTACAAAGTGGAAATATAGGTACTTGTGTGCTATTTGCGTATACAAGTATGCACAAGAATTCAATTCGTAAAGTAGAATGCCTTTGTCTTGTTTGTTGCGCAGATTCTATATTGATCCGGCATTGTCGCTTTTGTTAGTCATCCTTATCCTACGTTCAGTATGGCCGTTGCTTCAAGAATCAGCCTTAATTCTACTTCAAACAGTGCCAACACACATTCAGGTAATGCTCGATTTTAACTCTTACCGCACAGTATATGTCGTAAGATAACGTACAAAGTACAGAGATTCTATTGTATAGAATTTTCATATATTATTCTCATGTCGTTTGTAGATCGATGCTATACAACAACGTCTATTGGAAAACGTAGACGGAGTGTTAGCCGTACACGAGTTTCACGTGTGGCAATTAGCAGGTGATCGTATCATAGCTAGTGCACACATACGATGTAGGAATCTTTCAGAATATATGAAAATTGCCGAACAAGTTAAAGAATTTTTCCATAACGAGGGTATACACTCCACGACTATTCAACCAGAATTTATCGACGTGAGTAAACATAAATTATTATGTAAAGATTGTAAAGACGAGAAATTATAACAAAAAATAATTTCCACGTTTAAAACATATTACAATGCAAAAGTAGGTAAAAAGCGCGTGCAAATTATTTTTCACAAATATGTTCTTCTCTGTCATTCTAGTATCATTCAAATAGTGAAATTAAAGAAACACCGACAGAGGATTGCGTGTTGGATTGTCCAAAGACTGATAAGCCGTGCAATCACGCGACATGCTGTGGCCCCTCCAAGCAAGTAAGTGCCGTATTATCCATTCCTGTTGAACTTGCATTAAATTATCACCCCTGCATAATCTTCGATCCTCTCTAGTTTAATACGGAGAGAGATACAGATCCTTCTCAATCTATGTCCTCTAAATCAAAGTACTTCGGACGATGCTTAGAAGGAATAGAATCAGATTCAAATTCGACTATTGATAAAAGCCGCGATAGCTCGTCTACTACGTCTGGGAACGTATATTCTGTACTTCATCCATTTGAAAGTACAGTTATATTCTTTTCTAAAACAAAAAACAAAGACAAAGAGAGAAAATCCTATGTTTCAAAGCTTTCTTTGCGACTCGAATTACTCGGCGAGGTAATCTATCTAATAATAAATTCTTCGAATTTGTTTGAATTTGAGCTATTTCGTTCTTTTAAATGGTTTGAATTATTTGATTTCCGTTATTTTTGCTCTTCTATTTATCAGAAGTGAAGCAACGAGTTCACACGTGCTCTTGTTGTAACGTTTTGTCACGATAAATATCGCCTATATCATAAAAGTAGATCTTTTCGCGTTCCATTTCACAGATTTTTCAGCCTTATTGATAAGATTTTTAAATGAGATTCCGTCGATAATAAACTTGTGTGCGACACAGGGACGTGAAACACCTTCACCCGGTGAGACGCCGTACATGTGCAGACAACGTAATAGCTTGGCACGTTCGACCGGCTCTATGGCAGGAGCGGAGCAACAAGAAGTGAATGAGATGGAATGTGGACATTTGCTATCACTGCCTGTCTCGCATCCGACTTCGTTCCATTCCGTCCAAATTCCTCACCCACACGTCAATGCACCAACTGTCTGAGCTCTCATCGCATTACGAGATATCTACCTCCTATAGAGAGTAAGATACGCGGCGCATTACAATTTATATTGTACTGATTTATAAAATGCAATAAACGAGTACGTCTGTATCTAGAATTCGTTAGTTTTACAATTGATGGCAGAGATTAAATTGTTTTTTCGTAAAACTCCGCGCGTCGTAAATAAAAACTCTTTTGTTCTTCTAACAAAATGTGTATTAGAAGGAATATATAAACAGTCTGATCTATTTTCTTTGCCATCAAGCAAATTATAGTAGTTGAGTAATTGAGATTTTGATAATTAAAATGCCAAAGGCATGTTAATACCAAATATATTACGTTACTACATTAAACAATATAACATTTATTATTCACGTATCGTATGCGCGAAGACATACGATACGTGATAATAAACGTTAAATTACTGGAAAATTGCAAGACTATACATTATATGATTTATATAGATATGTATGTGTATATATATATATATATAATAATTATACATATGATATAAATAATAATTATCATATATATATATATATGAATGATATAGATCATAATTTATATATGTAATTTAATACTTAGATTCTTTTGGAAAATTGCGAAAGGTTTCGTTACCTTTGCAATTAATTTAATGCATAATATACACGTACATATATATCATTATACAAAATATAGAAAATTCTAATTTAAGTTTAATATTGTTTAAATCTCATAGCAAATAAGGATAAATTTATAAGTGAGAGTACCAAATCTCTTGTATCTATATTATAAACACGCGCTTTCCTAAATTCTCAAATATTAAGTCTGTATATTTTTACGTATTTCTTTTAGCATTAGATAATAATAGAAAAAAAAAAGAGAGAAAATGATAAAACTCGAATGGTTTTGCTTACGTGTGTTAAATATTGTATACATAATAACTTGTATTATCGACAATGTTAGAAATATGTTGATGTTTGTTTTTCCTGTAATTAGTCTCAACAATTTTCTTATTTTATACGCAGGCTATTCAGCACAGAGTACAATAAAAAAAATAATAAAAATTGAATATTGGTTAATACAATCATCTCTCTTGTCTTTCTTTTTGTATTTTTTGTTTGTGATATTTTTTACTTTTTATACAAATTCATAAAAATTAAAACACTACTTCCTGACACATACGGTGGCAGATTTATATCATTTTATACGTACACATAAAAAAAGAGTCACATGTATGTAGAGAAAAGAAAGAGAGAAAAAAGAAAGTAGTTAAAATATTTGATTTTTCTCTTTTTCTTTTGTAAATTACGTCAGTTGTTGCGTGATCCAAGGGAGGAAATGGAATACGTCGGTGTATACACCAGGTACGCCGCCATTCGCACAACCAATACCCCATGCTACCAGACCGACAGCTTGGTACGCTCCACCGTTTACTGAACATACTAGCGCTGATCCTCCGTCGCCCTTCAAAACGAAAAATTAATACAAATTATAATGCGCGATATCGGAAATGATGCTAAATTAATTAATTACGAACGACGTTTCAAATTAATAGAGCTTTCATTTTTAATGCAAAACAATATTATATTCTCTTACAGTGCACGCGTCTTTGCCCGTTTCTCCGCCGGCGCACATAAAACTACTGTCCAAATTAAAGAAATTGGAGAGTCTCGTTCCACGAAGTCTCGTTTGGCAATCCGCTGGACTCACCACAGATACGTCCACCTGTTTCAGAATAGGTTGATACTGTCCAGTTCCAAACGCATCTTTTCCCCAACCGGCTACCTCACATCTGCGCAATATTAATGTTTGATAGATCAAGAAAGTATCGCACAAAAGTTTGAATACTAAATATATGATGTTTATACCTCGTTCCAGCTGCGATTGCGCTTGTTGGTAAGCATGCCGTGTTGATGTTATCATTAGTTGCAATCGGAGCAGCCGAACTTAGTTTAAGCACCGCTATATCATTTATGAGATAAAACGATTCGTTGAAGTTAGGGTGTATAGTAATTCTTGAGATAGAAATATCTGCACGTGGTTCGGTGGTAGATTGAAGGTTCCAGGCGCCCAATCTCGCTTTGATCCCGCCGCCTCTGTAATAACCAATCTGATAAGCGTAAAGATCATAAAGAGCGAGATAATAAAATACATTTTATCCCCATATTTTAACGACAATTACATAAAAAATTAATTTGCAAGTTTCCTTTTAAGACAACGTTTGTAAAAGACAAGTGTAGCTGCGCACAAGTAATAATACTTACACATTTTTTACTTTATGAGCAACAGTAAGAACGTGCGTTGAAGTGATAAGCACTCCACCTCCGATGTAACCGTCGCCGGACGTCAAAAGAGCCACTTGCCAAGGATAAGCGCCATAAGCGGCTTGACCCACTGGGTGCGGAGTGGGTGCGATCTTTCGAATGCCGCAGGAAGCGTCGTTTGTACCGCCATTTGTGTTGCAACACAACACGTATCCACTAGGGCACGAAAGTGTTCCCTGAAATTACGGAATGTCTCTTGTTAGCGCAACAATATTCAATTTATCACAACACAACAAGTTTTGCTACTGATGTAAATGTATAGTTTGCGAGAAGATGTTAGAATCTTTGTGTTTATCGCATTAATAAATAAAAACCAATTTACTTGATTCACAATTCTGATGTCGATACCGCCAGTACCAGAGGGACAGGTGCTTCCGGGGTAACATTGACATTGTCCACCCGCCCGAGTAGCTTTAAACATTTGATCGAATAATTTAATTATAAAATTAAACACACTCACTCTAAAAAATCTTTTTCTTTTTCTTTGCAAAACTCCTTTAAATTAAAAAGACAATATAATTAAATAACTGTGTGCTATTCTAAGTATTATTAAAAGTATTTCTTACTTTAATTACTTGAAAAATAAATTATTTTACAACACAAAAATTGATTTTTTAATATGTACTTAGCGTAGTACATACTTGCTGCCATTGTAGTGTCAAATATAACTTGCGCAAAGATGACAAGCACATGCTGCAGCAGCTGGCACGATAAGAGCACGAAAAACAAAACGTTCATTTTGAAGATCCGATGATTGATCGCGAGGATGAAGCGTTCGTAAACGAAACCGACGTACAAAATAAACGCGGAGAAGCCGGCTTACACACTTATATATCCATCATATGCATAAATGTATCAACACTCGGTGATGCGGTCAACCGTTTCCGTTTGTCGTATAACTTTTGAGAGGAGCATATTAGCTCGCGCATCCTACCGGATGAAATATAATGCATGACCTTTCACGCGGTGGTTCTTGCCGACGGCATCGAGTTATCATGTGTAAAATATCTGGCACAACGTAAAAGAAAAAAAGATGGGAACAAATTGCTTCCGATTATAATTACGTGCGTACATTGTATACATGCATGTGTATAATAATCCGCACGTGCGCAACGATAATCGCACCCGGTGGTATTCCCGGATCGAAATAGCGTTCACCGAAGAGAACGAGCAAGGCCATCTCCCCGTTTCGTATATGACAAATGAGCGATGAAGGTCAATAATCAGGACTCACCGATGCGAGCAACATCGTGAATCATGCGCCGATGATTTCATTCAACATATTCCACTTGTTTTTTTACAACATGTTGCAAAAAGCATTGTTTTATAACTTGGCGCTAAATTGCCTTCAATTTTCTGACACACACACACAAAATAACAAAAAGATTTCCACGGCTGTTGCATTTGAAACATTGTTAAAAAAAGACTATTAAAAATATAGGAAAGGTCGCGTTAGCGGTATCTTTTTGCTCGCAATCTTAATAGTTGTTTTTATCAGTTTGAGCGCAGATTGAGACACGTGATTCACTCCACGCAAACCGTCGTCCCATTTCTTTGTCAGAAGATATATTTACACATGTAACAATAATTTAAAAACAAAGCATCTTTTTGTGTCCTTTTTAGTAAATATATTTTCCTATAAAACCTTGTTGAAATAAAATATTCCACATAACAACAAATATCTTTGACCTTATCCCTCAACAACATCATAAAATACAAAAATATCAGAATCTACATTAGATATTAATTATCCGAGGAATGATTAATTATATCTCACAGCATTAATATATACATACACATGTGTGCTTGCAAGTTTAACTTACGCATTTGTCGTAGCTTATTCACACGTTAACGCGACCACATATAAAAATACATGTTCTGCATGTACGGCAAGTTCTTTTTGATGGCGTTCGTCAGTGCCTTACCGAGAGGCACGGAGGCAGATATTGTATCGAGCAGAGCATCGATTTTGGTACGACTGTACTTATCGTAAAACGGCGATCTCAAGATGTACAGCAACAAACTTAATCGTCGCTTCACAAGTTCTTCTTCCTCTTCCTTACTGAATATCGCTTTTGGCGCACAGCGAGCAAATATATTTAAACTGCGAACAACAACGTAAATTACGATTTTTGTTATTATATAGCAAAAATCGCAATTTATTAATTATGCATAGTATATGTATTTTTTTATTTACCTAACTACATCAACAATAAATGACAATGTCCACGGATACCAATGTTTCTGATTAGTTATGTACATGCTTCCAAGATGAAGCAATGGTTTTATCACATAAAGATTCTGTAAAATATTCACATCTTTTAGCAATTTGTTTACTCCACTGTGAAAGATGTTAATAATTACATAACATATGAGATGCAGTATGGAGTGGATTTATTACCTCAGCTAGCATGAGATTTCTGTCAAAGTTTTGATTCTTAGTTGATTTCTCATCTTTATTTATATTAGGTGACAGAGCTTTCCAAGTTCGTACTTGTGCAGGAGCAGAGTGCTTCACACTTCTGATAACAATTCCAGATCTTTTCAAAACAAAACCTTCCTTCAAATCTACACTTTCAATGTCCTTGTTGAATTTCTCTCTATTAAGTGGCGGTGTTGCAGGACTTTTGATTATACGTTCCTTGTAAAAGTGGAGTAACAATAGTCTTAAGATGGTTCTGTAAAGCAATAATATATATATATAAATATCATTTGTTAAATGACTCACAATATTGCATAAATACATTATATTGTGAAAAGAAGAATGTATGAAACAAAGCTCACTTAAACAATTGTACAACTACAATTATCAACCACTTCCCAACTGTACCCCACAACTTCTCAGCTGATACTTCAAGCAATGTCTCAGTGTATTCCACCACAGTAAGCCAGATCTTAATCTTCGATTCAAACTGTGGTATCTTCAGCTGCCTGCACTTGCAGCTGTACATGAGTAAGTCATTGCACAACACAATCAAGTTTGGCATAGAGTAAATTAATTCTACAGCCAAACTCGAATTGCCGAAGTGTCCTGTAAAAAAGAATGTTGTATATAAGTTTGTTGTTTCCACGTCTGACAAAAATTGGCGATAAAGATTCAAGACTTTTGTGTTCTAACCAAAACCGAAGTAGGATAAACATCTGACTGTAGCCTCGATATCTGATAGCAGTTGCGGATTTGCTACAATCCACTTCTTGTAAGACGTCAAGAGATTGTTTAACACGGAATTCGTACTGTTCGTATTCGCATTCATCGTATTAGCTGTTTTCTTACTATCTGAGTTATTCGAAGTATGTATTTACACACACACATCCAAGTTGGGACGCGAAAGGGTTGCAGAGATAACAGAGGATAGAGTCCAGCCTGTCCAACCGATTGGACTCCAAGTCATGCTACAGATGCTTTGGTTCTTTTTACTTGTGCGAAGATGAACAAATGCTTCAGAGCGTTCGGCGCGCAACTTGGATCCTCCATCCTTACTTGTGTCAGTACATATAACAATCATCACTATACATACATATGCATGTTTATGCATATGTATGACGCGCACTACACACGTCACACATGCGCACACGTGTGTAGACTATACAAAGAACTGGTTTGGTATGAGTGTGGAGAGCAGGGCGAGAAGAGGGTGAAGAATCAAATGTACGTTGCGGAGTTGATTTCCAAAGAAGCGATCGAGTTCTTCGGCATTGCCAGTCCTCGCGACGTTGTAGGGACGAGGCCGGTGCGAGATTCTCCACGATCCTGCGGACGTTGAAGAGACACACGCGGGAGAAAATTGTGCGGCCGAACAACAATCGAAGAGCGAGGTCGTGCTTTATATTCGGACCGGCTTTGTAACCGACCGTCATCTCGATCGATTCATATTCTTGTAACCAACCACCTTCACCATGGAAGCGTTGATACCTGTGATAAACAAACTCCAGGACGTGTTCAATACCGTCGGCGCTACCGCGTTACAACTTCCGCAGATTGTTGTGCTGGGCACGCAGGTTAGTCCCAGTCTGAACCCTTTGGTTTACATACATTTGTTAACGGTAAAAACGAAGGGTCTGTCCCTTTCATTCGAATTGTATTATACTTCTCACGAGGTGACACAATCTGTATGTTTGGGACTTTGAGCGGGAAAAAGAGAGAAAGGGAAACAATGCGAGGAAAAACAGAGAATGTAGTTGAAAGAAACAGACTGTCATCGGTTTCATTGTTCGAATATATACCTAGTTTGAATGTTTTGGTAATTACGCGAACAATGAAACAACGATTTCTTTGTCTTTAGTGACTGCGTGATAAAACACAAATGTTTGCACATTTAAATCTGTTGCAATCACAAATATAATTGCGAGATAGTCTTATCTTTTGTAATATATATATACATATATATATATATATATGGTATGTGTAAATCAAAAAAAGATTTTAATTTATTTTATTTTATTTTATTTTATTGCGCACAATTATTAGCATTACAAGAGTAATGTCAATTAAAAGACTTGAAATTGTAGTCTTTAACAATTGTCATTATTTTTTTAGTAACATATAAGTAAAACTTATTGTTTTAAAAATTAAACACTAATAACATAACATTGCATTGTTTCAGAGCTCCGGGAAATCGTCTGTAATAGAAAGTTTAGTTGGCCGTTCTTTTTTACCAAGAGGAACTGGTATTGTCACACGACGTCCGTTGATATTGCAACTTGTATATACGCCAAAGGAAGATCGAGAGCACAGAAACGCGGAAAATGGCACTTTGGATCTGGAGGAGTGGGGAATGTTTCTGCACACAAAGAACAGAATTTTCAAGAATTTCAGTGACATTCGCGCAGAAATCGAGGCCGAAACTGAGAGAATGGCTGGAGCGAACAAGGGAATCTGTCCCGAACCTATTAGTCTCAAAATATATTCCACGTCTGTGGTTAATCTGACTCTCATAGACTTGCCTGGTATCACCAAAGTACCAGTAGGTGACCAGCCGGAAGACATTGAGAGCCAAATACGCGAACTCGTATTACAGTACATATGTAGTCCGAACTCTATCATTTTAGCAGTTGTCACTGCCAATACCGATATGGCTACGAGTGAAAGTTTGAAGCTAAGCAAAGAGGTTGATCCGGATGGCGGACGAACATTGGCTGTTGTTACGAAATTAGATCTCATGGATGCCGGTATAATAAATTCACTTTCCTCTTTTGAGAATGCAATATTGGATGTTGTAATATGTTGTTCCTTATTTTAATTTTTCTAGGGACCGACGCTATGGATATTTTATGCGGTAGAGTCATTCCAGTTAAACTGGGTATTATAGGCGTTGTTAATCGGTCTCAGCAAGACATAATGAATAACAAAAGTATTCAGGACGCGCTGAAAGACGAGGCCACGTTCTTACAGCGTAAATACCCAACGTTGGCCAACAGGAATGGGACTCCTTTTCTGGCAAAAACTCTCAATCGTCTGCTGATGCAACACATCAGAGATTGTTTGCCGGAATTGAAGGTAAAATGTCAACAGTAGAGGTACGATGTGCGTACCTAAAATCTCTAAAATAATTGGAACGTGTTTTTGTTTTCTTTTGAAAACAGAAAAGAGTAGATACGATGATCGCGCAGTATCAAGCCCTGCTGAATTCGTACGGCGAGGACATCGAGGACAAGAGCCAGACCTTGCTGCAAATTATCACGAAGTTCGCGAACAGCTATTGCGCCACGATAGAAGGCACAGCTCGGAACATAGAACTCACGCAGCTGTGCGGCGGCGCTCGTATTTGTTACATATTTCACGAGACGTTTAGCAAAACGCTGGAATCGATCAATCCGTTGGGAGGTCTCACCAAATACGACATACAAACCGCCATTCTCAACGCGACCGGTCCGAGGCCAGCTCTCTTCGTGCCTGAAGTCTCGTTCGAGCTGCTGGTCAAACGGCAAATACGAAAATTAGAGGATCCCTCGTTACAGTGTGTGGAACTTGTGCACGAGGAGATGCTAAAAATAATACGACACTGCGGCACCGAGGTACAAGAGGAGATGATGCGTTTTCCTAAACTGCACGAGCGTCTCGTGGATGTTGTTACGCAGCTGCTGCGCAGGCGACTCCCGGCTACCAATGCGATGGTAAACTAAAACGTTTATTTCGTTCTCTTCCTATTCGTGTTTTTTCTATATATTCATATTGATGATGTGCTTTCTCGAAAATAAGGTGGAGAACCTGGTCGCGATAGAATTGGCATATATTAACACTAAGCACCCTGATTTTCACAAAGACGCGGCATTCGTGTCGTCTTTACTAAAGGAAGCTGACGATCACTTGAAAGATAACAAACGACTAGTCCCATCGTCCAATACTATACTCCTCCATGACCCAGTAAGTAA
>QVNV01003297.1:0-13340 GCA_014825455.1 Pseudomyrmex pallidus
TCACTATCATATTCGTAATCAGCGCATCAAAATACAGTAGTATACCAACCGACATAAAAATCCGGTGTTTCAGGTTTTCGGAACTTTATATCCAAATATATATATATATTTCAAATCAAATCATCAAGAAATTATATTTTTTCATGTTTGATTTGATTTGAAATATATATATATATAAAAAATGTATATATATATATACACTTTGTTAATGTAATTTGATTCGAATAAAAATGATTTAATTTGAGATAATGTTAAGCTGTGCTTTGTTGCTATTCTTATCTGCAGAATAAGTTTCTCTGGAAATAGTTAGCCGGAAATTTGATTAATTTTGGTTGAGTTTTTTTTAGCGTCCAAGAAACGTCAAAATTTCTGTTAATGTTGCGATAAAGTCTTTGTATTTGGAAAGTTTAAATTGCTATATCCCACGTTCCAATTTCTTCTCGACACGTCGGTTTGCAGCGTGAATATTAGAGCGCAGGAAATGTTTTAAGTAATCGCATGCGCAATTTCGGGATTTTTATTTTAAAGCAAGCAATCTGCACTCTCTGCTGTAAAAGTCCAACTAACGATATTTTCTCCAACGTAATAATAATCGATTTTCCATCTTCAATATATATATATATAAAATTCTAATCTACCGCGCGGTGGGTCTGCGCGTAATAATGATGAGCGACGCTGATACGCCGAAAAGGACGAACGCGTCTGTAAAAGGAAGAGGGATGAAATCCTGGATAAGGATCGTCGAATAAGTATAAGGAACTCCCGAGTCTTTTCTGGCTATCGTAAAAACGTACGGAGTCTTTCGTATCCGGCCAATACGGAGCCGATTGAGATCGCTAGATGAATAAGAGCGCCAAATCCTCAAGTCGCCCAAGAAGAAATACAGCGCGAGCTCAGCCGGAGCTTCTGAAGATCGCAAACGATCGAGTCTATCGGGGGACTGCGCTTTCGCTCGCACGCGCGACATTCGTGAATTTCTAGTAGATACTGAAATTGATACAGAGGAGAGGGAGAGAGAAAGAGAGAGAGAGAGAGAGAAAGAGAGAGCTTCTATTGATAACACTCCCGCGCACGTACCGAGCTATCATAACTGGAAATCCTTCGTGATTGCGGAGAATACGCGTCTGTGCTTTCGTTGAAATAAACTCTAAATTCGAAGATAAATCGATTGATAATATTATTGATCCACATATGAAATCTAAAACCACCATTTTCACACAAAAAGTAAAAACCTTTTTCTTCTTCAAGATTATACATAGTTTTATATAAATACTTTATTATAATTTGTAAATTAATAACGATGCAATTGATTCGTACGACGATTTTAATAATTTATACCGCAATATATGATTTTTGCCGCACTAATAATTACGTTCGTACATTTTAGAAGCGGTCACAATCTCACGCAAATCTTACGGCATTTCATCGATACGTGCGATATAAACTGCTCATATTGTCTTCACCGCTTCCTTCAAAATTGTTTAATTAATGGACCACCACATCTGCAGCGTGTATCGATTCGTTTTTCACACGAGAAAGCCCTTCTCGAAATCGAAAAGCATCAAGCAACGTCAAATTACGGTTGATGTTTATCAGCAGAAGAGCGATGTGCACGAGACACGGGACGTTTTTCCGGGAGAAAACATAGCTGCCCGGATTGAGTTTCTCGCGAATGCGCACACGTATCTCTGCCGCATTCTCACACACACACATTCTCACGTACATATACGTACATATACACACGAAAGAGTCTGAAACGAACGACGGCCGCTCGAAGTGGCGGCTGTTCAGTCGCGTGTTTGTTTAATGTCCTATAAATCGCGCCGCAAAGTGCTGCGGATCCGGCTCGGACCAGCACGGTCACGGATGTTGCATGAGTGCAGGTTAATACGTGTGAACGCGGAAGGTGTGCGCCTTAAGAGGAAAACGCGTGTGTACCGGTGTGACGAGTGGCGGACCCGCACCTAGACGTGGTCTCGCCAGGGAAAAGCCGGAGTCGCGCACATATGTTTGTGTGTTCGCGCACCACAAGTTGCATCTCACCCACGCCAATACCCGCAAGCGTGTGCATTTGCTCGTACACGTGGTGTTACACACGCGCGCGTCCGAGCTTACGTAATTAATCCCGCGTGAGACGCGCACGGACGCACCGCACTAATTACCCGCTTCGCGCTCGACCGCCTTCCACGCGGACACGTGTGCGCTCACGCATGCGGGAATCACTCCCGTATGCATGCATGCACAATATACACGTATGTACATACACAGGAGCGATATACAGTGGGAGAGAGAGAGAGAGAGAGAGAGACAACCGCGAATACACACATTAATCGCGGATAATCAACTTTTGAGTAGACAGGTTACATAACGAGAGTGTAAGGTTGTGAAATTGAAGTTTTGCAACATTTCCCGTTGACGTCCAAAGAGTAACTTGTTACACTTGGCCATGAAAACAATGTACAGCGAGTAATTCGGGCAATTTAACCGGCAATGAAACACAGTACACATCAGTCGGTTAATGAGATCAATTTTATCCGATTATCGTATTTGTACATATATTTGTCAATCGATAAACTTGGAGTTTACAAATTTGTTATGTCTGTTTTTTTGGGTGTTTTTTATTTTATGCGTGTTGTTAAAATATTGCGTATAGATTATTTTTTCAAAAACATTTGCCACAATAACATGTAAGAAGCAAGGAGTATGTGTGTAGGGGAAAATGAGGTTTTTCCGAGACGTGTCAGATGAGACATTTCGCTCTGCGCTGTCGATGTTGCAAAGAGAGTCTTCTCTTAAAGGTATGCAGTCATCGGGGAGTGAACGAGCCGGGAGAAAAACGATACCGACTAAGCTTCACTGACCCGTGTAACGTCCGGACGGCCTCCCTCTATCTGTACTTTACAATCGAGAGTTTTATTGAAATCTCTCTCCCCGCTTCTCTTCCTATATAAACTCCAAGAGACATTTTTATCTGTCGGATAAATTCTCCCGGGGTTCTCGGTACGTCTCCCGACACCACGGGAAAGAGCGGTAAAGAATCTCTTCGAGAGGAATGAGGAAGAGGAGGAGGAGGAGGGTCCAAACGGCCCGAAGGGAATGGCGGAAAGAGCGACACCAGGCTTGCACTCGGCGAGAAATTATTGGCGAGATATGAAGGGGCCAAAGTTACTGCTGATAAACCGAACATAGGTTTGAAAATCGTATATGAACGTTTCCGCGTAGAAATTTATGCGGGAACTGCTCCGCTTTTGATTCCTCGGCCATTCGCTTGAGTTCGTTCGATTAATTCGCAAGCCATTCGGACCGAATGTGGCACGATATTGATATATATTTCAGGTGGATTGCGCGCGGTTGGTTTTAATACAATTGGGAACAATTTACATTAATATTCAATCGATCGTTACGATCGATAATGTAATCCAATATATTGTGTTACTTAATGTAATTATTTTCTTTGTATAAAAATGTTTTACCAATCTTCGTTTCTTATATGTGTTAACTCATATATAATACAAATATCTATGTCAAATTTTAACGCGATATTAAAAACTATGCAAAAACATGAAAAAGCAGAAGTTTTTAAACCCGCCGTTGGAAAATTTTATCTTTCTCGCAATAAACGATTAAGTCAATTTATCTGTGTTCTAGTATCAACCGATAAATTTCAAATATAAAACGTGTAATATGTAATTTAGGAATATCTGGAATTGGAAATAATACATTTTTTAACTGATTTTATGTGATTTTGCGAACTTCTATATTAAAGATTTTTAAATACAAAAATACTTTGTATTATGTATAATATGGAATATATCACGTGTATCGCCGAATGTTGTTACTTACAAATATCACGGTGTGTGATCCGAAATATATATCACACAACATGAAATGTTATTTACGTAATACGAGACCTTTTATAAACCTCGATTGTAGAAGACGTCTGATCATATTGTGCGCCAAGCCGTGTAATAGTTCCAAAATACAGTAGTAGAACGAAGTGGCTATTAATAACTGGCGCTACATCTGCACAGTTTGATATACAATGATAAATGTTTTCGCGAATTGACTATTGGCATGTGAGAGAGAGAGAGTGAGAGAGAGAGAGAGAGAGAGAGAGAAAGTTTTTAGTTTTATTTCTCTTCATTTTTCTAAAAAAAGAATTCATTTAAACGTATAAAATACTGAGAAAAAGCGCGCAATTAATCAAATCACAAATTGCCAGTTTAAAAATGGAAATTAACCTTTGGAAAAATAAAAATGCATCTTTTATGACATCTTTACATAAACAATGGCGCGAGGATTTGCTAATGGGATTAACGTTAGCCCGAAATCTCGTTTTACATTTCGTCGCCGTGTATCGATATCAAGTACAGATTTCTATTTTCCGTCGCATTTCTGTGTCACGAGCGCAAATAACGCTTCCAAAGGAACGGATCGATCCTCGAGATGTCAGCGACTTGGCGCAACGTATCGGCTAAAGTGTCTCCTATCTGTTGCAGATGCAACTCGTAGGACGCGCACGTCGCCGGGATGCAGACACGTCGTATCCTCGAAAGCTTCTGCTACTGGCAATTTCGCAAATGCGCGAAGATGCATCGTGAACGGCTCACTGCCATTCTCCTTTCCCTTCATCTATTACTCGTCTGTCCCGCGCACAAACTCCATTCTTTATCCTAAACTACCTATTAACACTATCTATTCGCTATTCTGCGCGAATCAAACTAAAGCCGAATGTTATCAAACGAATTATTGATTCAATGCGTGACATTTTACCCAGTAGAAAATAATAATTGTGCAATATTCGTTTAGAAAAAAGATATAGTCTCTGTTTAATTTAAAATTAAAAATATCGCAAAAAACATTCGGTAAAAAGAAATTGTTTCAGCTCTGTCACATGTAACTTAATTCCTGGTTTTCGAGCTTGAATCGCGTTGGTGTCATTTTTTTATAGAACGACGCACATTTCGCAAATGTTTAAATTCACCTCATCAGGGTTGAAGAGCAATATCAGATCACAAAACGTCGGTACAGAAGCGACACGGATCAAACTCGAAAACCATTTTCAGAAATTCTTTCACACGCGACAGCATCAAATGTCAAACTTAATTGTTTGATCCGATTAATATTGCGCATTACTTCTTTCACAAGAAGTGCGTATTTTTGCTAAATAAGTTTTTTAATATACGTGTACCTACGTATAAATGCAAAGTATGTTCGTAGATTTCGTCAAACAAACCGCGACGGGTGCGAATGCGCGTTATGCAGCTGCGCTTAAGCGAAATTGGAAACATCGAGAAATTTTCGACATTTATGCGCAAATTCAATTCGGAACTAACGCACGTGGGGACTATAAATATCAATTTGTCCAAAATATTCAGCGTGTGATATACAACTCCAGAACGCGGCGGAACAGACAACGCGCCGCGAGAGAGTTGCGTGCTGAATTTATAAAGTTTACTGCAGAGAGCGCGTCTTCGTGCGCGGCATAACGCGTGTGAGAGAAAGAGAGAGAGAGACAGAGAGAAAATGTTGCAGTTTATCCGCGTTTTCGAGATAATATTATAAGGCTAATAACGCGATCTTGAGGTACACCTTCCGCGCGCCAACTTAAATACGCTTCGTCCGTTAGTACTAAAACGTAAAACATGCCTGTGTAGATTTTGTATGTTTGCAGTGCAAACTATGATGTAAACAATACTACTGTCATTTTATGTTAAAATTCGATGGCGTGACAAATTATCATAATTTGGCAAAAGTAATTGAGCACACGGCGTGTTAGCGCACTATATCAAATCAATTCGCGTTCTGAGAAGCAAATTAGCAGCATACGTTTGCTCCTTTGTTCGTGTTTGCGCTGAGACCAGGCATTGTACGTGTTTATTGTCGTTTTAGATTATCGAATACGTGTTTTCGCGAAACAAACAACAAGCGGCTCTACGCGCCTCTGACCAGGCTTATAATAATTTGACTAATTGCAACGAACACGCGTGTGCTGTTTCTCTTCTCCCGCGTATGTGAATTAATTTTCTGCCGGGATTATTGCGCTGGGAATTGCATAAGAGAGATTCCGCCGCTTGTTGTTGTTAAACCGCGTTCGGTATCCCGCGAATACATCAGATTGCAGTTAAAAAGTCTAATTTTTATGTATCCATCTATACTACAGCGCTGTTTCCGTTCGCACTCGTATACGCAAATTGTATCTCAAGCACATATACCTATCTCGCGATCTATTTTGGTACCGAAAACCGGAATAGGGCTGACTTTGGGGAGGGGAAGGAGTTGCGGCAGACTTGTGAAGGGTATCTATAATTCAAGTTACGAGTGCGCGCGGCGGAATCGGAAAATAGCCTGAGCGGACTCGGGGAAAAGAAGGAAGCGGCGGGGAAGATAAACCCGGAATAAAGAAGAGAGCGCGGGCACGGGGAAATGGCGAGAGGGTATCGCGCGAGAGGAAGGAAGAACGAAAGCGAGATAGGAGAGAAAACTGAGAACGAAGAAACGTAGGGGGAGGGGAAGGGCGGCGCAGGTACCGGCGTTCGCGGAGGTCCAAGTGCGTCTGAGAGGCTAGTAATTTCTTTTTATGTTCATCCGGCTCGATTCGAGCCGTTGCTTTTTCCACCTTCAACTTTGCTATTTATCGTTCGCGATCTTAACACTTTGACGGGGGATTGCGCGACAGAAATTTCTTTGTAGTGAAAAATCGGTAAGTAAGAAAAAAAAAATTCTGCTTGTGAAAACGATTCGTCCGTGAGACTCGAGTTTGTGTGTTACAAGATTTATCGGTCGAATAATTCGGAAATGAATATTAATGACACGTGAGAGATCAACACTATCATATGAAATAATGCATTTTGGTGCACAATAGTGTTATATCAGAGACGTATTATTGAATTACAGTGCGTGTGATGATGTATTATCTTCTCAATGATCTGAAAATACTAAATGCGAACAACGACGTCATCATTGATTAATGATGCGTTGTCGTTTTTGTTCGTTTTTTCTCCCTCGATGTTGTAATTATGTAACACACGAGTGAGCTGTGCATAAAATTATACCGCAATTCATAATTATTGCGCATTCACTTAATTGTTTAGCGTTTTATCACGCGATACGCGTCGACGTGAACAAAATTGACGTTACTGGATACGTTACTTCGGATACTGAAGTGTGTGCCAATAACCGATAAAAATTAAAAGAGCGCGCATTTTCAATTTAAAATTGCGGGAGGACGAACTTTAATGTAAAATCAGAATAACGTCCGAGATGTTGCGTAAAAAAACATTGAACAAATTATGAATAAAATAATAAGCTAGATATTGTCGCTTTTCTGTCTCGGATGTAAAATGCGCGGATTATTTTTGCGTGTATCTGCAACATCGAATTCTGAATTTGCACAGGAATTCTGGTGGTCTCAATACCTTCGTGTCCAAGGGAAGTTCAGTGGTGTACCGTGAACGCGGCGAAGATCACGCTTCGTATAAATATACGGCGAGGAGAGAACGCGGGGATGAGAGAACGCGAGTGTAGGGACTGCGGAGTTTACGGCGCTCGCGCGACAAGAAATTGTCGCCGCGATGAACTTTGAGAAGGACTTGGAGGTTGTTACAACCTAACCGAATGGGGTTGCTCGATGCTCGAAGTTGCGCTCAAGTACTACTTTTACAATACGAGCTGCGGCGTGTAACCGTATAGCAACGAGCGATGCTTGGGATACTTGTACGTAGTACTTCCCGTGATTCCCCCGTAAGTTTAGAGCGCGGCCATCATTGGTAATATCTGTCTCTCTGCTAACTTGCGACATCTCGGTCCGGTTTATTGCGATTTGATATTGCTTATCGTGCCAACGGACAAAAGAGGGGCAAAGTTTTCTTCGTTAGGAGAGTCCCGCGCGCCAAGTCCGGAATAACTCGCCGCCCCCGGAGGCATTCGAGAGCTTGATAGAATTTTATGAGACATGTTTCGTCTTCTTTTTCTTTATCTCTCTTTCTCTCGGATCTTTCCTTTTGGAACGTATACTAATTTTTCTCGCGGACAGAAATGCGAATTATACGTCTGATACAATATCGCAGAACTTACTTGCGTTTGTTAATTTACGTGTTGCGTTTATTTTGTTATTTACTTTCGTATAAAAATATAAATTGAGATGCTCTCTCTATTAAAACTTGAGTTTGACGCGCAACAACTTTGGCGCGCAACGAGAAGAATGACATTGGATATAATAGATCGCAATTTAATTGGACGCCATACATGTAGACGGAAAACTAATAGGAATAGAAGCTTTCTTCATTAGGTGGGAAAAGAAACTCTCAAGCAGCGGCGGTGGCGGCAGTGGCAGCAGTGAGCGTGTTGTTAATCTCGTTATTTCTCAGCAAAGTTTCTCGTTCTTCTGAGTGCGGGCGAACTATCTTTCATACAGTGCCAAGTAAACAATCAAGACATTTACGGTTGTGGATCAATAAGTGAAGTAGCGACAAAAATCTTTTTAAAATAATCCAAAGTATGTTTTTTTTTTATTACATACTTTTATTTCTAATTTTATTATTTTTAATCTTACATTACTTGTATCAAAGTATTATGCACAAAAAATATTTCTTCTATAATACAATTACAGACTTAATATCAGTCTTTTGTGCGCGCATTACATCCCTCTCCTTCCTTAAATTTATCAATATAGAATATGTACAATAATATACATAACTTCTGAATACATTCACGTTCACAGACATCAGACGATCAGCAGATCACACTGCATCTTCTCGCAAACTCTCTGAGTACCGTGAAGCGATGTTAGGGTGATGGAGCTGGGACGCTTTGATCTCGCCTAATCAAGCGAATAGTGAACACATCGATCTGCCTATCCTTGGTCTAATGATCCATCATTGACGCATAAATCAGGCATCGGAGAATGGACTTACGTATATATGGCGATATAGTTGTACAAAATGTATAAAAATAACCGCGGTAAAAGAACAGTTGATCACAGAGAAGAACGTTTTATCATTTATATAAGTGCGATCACGTGTCCGCATTAAAGCTCACGCGAACTGAAAATGAACTGACGATCGAATAACACCGGTTGGCTATTATGTGACTCTTTTCGCGAAATCAATTCCGGATCGGAATAATATCGATTTGTGTCGTTGTTTTCTTTTTCCTTTGAAAGGAGAAGAAAAAAGGGAAAACGATAAAAGTCGGAATCGATTCCGAAAAGGTATATAACAGCTGGCGTGTAATACCCTGGCTTTCATCCCTTCTTCCGAGAAGAGAGATATATTATAGATATTTTATTCGAAAATCTCTCACACACACACACACACGAGATTAACTAGCGGATTATTCACGTCATAATGGGATCGCAATTAATAATGCAGAGATTGAAGCCAAACTGGTATATCAAAAATGTAACAGCGCGCGATCGATCTTTGTATAAATAGTAACACATATACATCTTCAATCACTGACACAGTTATGACAACTGTACATTCGCATTCCGAATGTGAGGTTTTAATCAAGATTAGAGCTAGCAAACTTTAAATAATAATATATAAATTTTTTACGCGCGTTCCAGTTCTACAACCTGATTTCTCAGTTTCGATTTGTTAACGTGCGTTTAGTCGCGTACCTATCGTTAGTTCTCTGCAAAAGCGTTTGAATGGGACATTTCTCCTTCTCGTACCAATCGGATAAGGTTAAATACATTTTCGGCTCTTTCTGCTTATGCAGCACCTCGCAAAGAGTACATACGGCTCGCTTTGTTCCGCCGTTGACGCGATAATATTTCTTCCATTGTAAGAAGCTTTGATAGCGCGACAGATCCTGAGAGAGATATTTCAAGTACGTGGCAAGCTCCTTCGGACTGTCGAAGTCGAGGGCATTCACATAGGAATTCGGCGGTATGAACTGGCTGTAGTTGGCGCCTCCGTAAACCACCGGTACGACGTTATACCTGCAAGAACGTCGATAAGAGAATCCCATTATCGGTGTTAGTACTTTCTTGCCCGTTTCATTTCTTCCCGTCGTTTTCATTTCGCGAAGAGTTTAGAAAGTGCACAAACAAACTGGTAAATTAAGCGAAATTAAATAAGCAACTCCGTAATCGAACGCGATAAAAACGATCTTTCCCAACTACGTGAAATTACTATCGGATGTACGTGTTACGTGTGTTCGTGAAGTTGCGTTGCTCGCAATATCAAATAATAAGCTGACATGTTTAGCGAACACGTACAAAAAGAAAAAAAAACCAATGTATCCACATGGCGCGCATTGTATGCGGCATGAGCGGTACTGCATGCGAACAAAAAACAGAAACGAAACAGATACGACACGTGTCTGTTTTATCGTCATGGCTTATTTTTACAACTCGCATACACACAATCCGCGCAAAAAAAGCAATAAGACAGATTTGATTAGTAACACGCGCGTCGTGTATCAATTCTACCGTCGCACCGACGCCATTTCAATTTCAAAAAGACAGCCAATTTTTTTCACTTCCACATAAGTTCTCGATAACTTTATCTATAAAAGATATTGCACAAATATCTTTATCCAGAGGGCAGCTATCGGGAGGTATGAAGAAGTCGGCAGAGAATCGCAGAACTTTGATGTCAAATTTAGCATTTGTAATAAAAATGCGCGAATATCTAATGCAAAGACTTAAGACTTACGATTTAAATAGGCTTCCTGCTTGATTGCGTCATGAATCACGCAACAAACGTTTCTGTCACGTTCCGCGTACAACAATCTTTTTCTGCGAAAATATTAGCGAGTTGCCGAGAAACAAAGCTCGAAAAAGCTGACATCTCAAGAAAATAAAAATTTTAAATAACTTTTCGAAACGCATTTCGACTATGTATTTTTATTCGCGCGCAAAGAGATAAGGTGACACGACGATAGAAGTTACGACAACCACGGTAATATAAAATATTTTCATGTTTAGTTTTACATTCTGATTTGAATAGCGTGTCAGATAACGCACGTTACTTCGCAAGTGCGATGTAAATCTCATCGGGGAAAACGCTCCGCAGATACACACTAGTTAAATTATCTTTGTTTTCGCGCGCGCGCGCGCCGGTGTTGCGGATGACGATCTTTTTAGGTGTGTGTGTGTGTGTGTGTCTGTCAGTGTGCACGCGTGTATGTATATGTCTAGAACCGTGTTATTACCTGAGCGGGTTCATCACCTTCTCCGTCACGTAATCGTCGCAGAAGGAATTCTCGAAGGACAGGTAAAAAAAGTAGTTGGGCTCAACTACGTCGCTGAAACACTTCTGCTCTCTGCCGCAGCTGGATGTGCCGCACTCGCCGTAGATGTCGACGCCTATGTGCTTCGACAGCTCCTTCACGTACTCTAGCCGGCCACTTTTGGCCTGGCAATTGCTTACAAACCAAGTTACCAGCTTGCTCTTGCTCCTGACGACGTTCGATATCTCAGACACCTCGTTTACCGCTTCCTCTACACCTGCGAAAACTGATTAGTTCTCACGTATTTCGAGATAGCTCGTACACAGTAAAAGAGGACGTCACGGAGAATTTGTCACACAGAGTTGAATATTCGTGGATTTAGGAAGAAAAAAAAAACAGTCAACGAAAATATTCTCACGAAAGAGAAAAGTATCGCGTTTCAATTACAAAAAAAAAATTAAATCTTTTAGAGTATTGTCGTTATATTACTTGTGTTCCAAGGAACCTTCCAGTCAGGATTTTTCGAAGGTGCGACGAATTTGCCACTTTGCGCATCTTCTATGATGAAATAGGTCCACGGTATGTCGCTGTCTTGTCGATAGGTCATGGTGAGATTGAAGTAATCCTCGTAGTAATCGTACGGTCTGTTGGAAGGACTTTCCAAGTTAACGTACACGTAGAATTGCTTCCCGCTTCTGTTTCGCGGCATATCGTTTCTCTCCAGATTGTTGACGTGAAAAAGAATCGCATCGTAGTCCGCTACACGCAAATAGTTACGGTCGTTGAAAATTTCACATTTATCAACGGGACAATTCTTGAAAGCGATGCTCAAGTCGCCGAAATAAAAGTTCTTATCGCTGAATAACGAATTCCACAGAAGAATGGTTTTTGTACCTCGTTCTCGATATTGTTTTGCTCTGACGAGAACGTCTTCGCTAATATATTCGTTGACAATTATGCTTTGAATATTAAAGTCCTCGTAAGAGAAGTAAAAGTAGATTGTGAAAATCGACGCTACAACTAGAGCGACGAAGAAATACGATTTTTTGTTCATTATTGTCGTTGTTTTCATAAAAATATGTGCTGTTTGCATTTCTAATAATTGTGGATTGACCGCTATGTCAGACATGCATATCATGTAACGTATCGTATGATATGCGATACGACACTGCTGCACATTGCCGTCCCATATTCGCGATATATGGTAACAGTCTTTGAGTTAAGTTTTTATTATAGTACATATTTAATATATTTTATTGAATTCTCTTTACACGCATGTGAATGTTCGAAGAAGATTTATTGTAGACTTTTCTTGCGTACTATAGTATCTGTAAAAAAAAAAGAAATTATATACGTACATACATTGATAAATTATCAATTTTATAATTAAATAAGCTATAAAAATAATAATAATAGTAATGATAATACTTAATTAGCATAAATATGATTGTATCATCTATCAAAACTATCCTCAGCAAAATTAAAAAGAGATGCCATGTAAATACCTTGTTTGACAGATATTCGATATGTTTACTTTTGATATCATCAATAAAACAAGATGAAAATGTTCAAGCATGTTTTTGTTTGTTGCTAAAGTGATGACGACAGAATGAGAGTAAAAATTAAGTTTTTTTTTAGAGCAAACACGGTAAATTGTGTGATAACACATATAAATCGTGACAATTGTAGGGAAGATATTTTTAAGTTACAAAGAAATATCGAGGAATATGTACGCAACTGAAGAACGGACGATTAAGTTCGCTACGACTTTGGATAAAAGCGCTCCATGAAACAGGAGAAATTTTCATGGATGAATAATCGAGTTCTTCCAAAAGGCTATAAACGTTTGATGTTCTTTCGGGATAGATGTTCTATCTGCTCGCTTTGTCTGTAGACAGATAGCGGAAGGAAAAAAAAAGATTTGAACACGAGGTTTCGTTTGATTAAAATCTGCTCCCTTACGATAGTAGGAAATAGTGGCTTTTTACTTTTTCCTTATTTGTAATGTAAGATATGCTTTAATCTCTCGTGTATATAATTGATAGATAGAATAGAAATATAATATTAGATTTGGGGAAAAAGTTTCTTCGTATTTTCCAGTAGGTGGATTTATAATCGCATAACCTTGATAATATTAACCTTATCAGGCAATAATTGTG
>QVNV01003298.1:0-11483 GCA_014825455.1 Pseudomyrmex pallidus
CACACAAGAGCGAGAAAGTGAGGAAACGAAAATTGTTTATATACATATGATTAAATTTATAACAAAATTCCTATTTGAACATATTTTATACGTATAAAATCAAACAGAATATTTTGTTTATAATTACGAACAAAATACTTCTAATAATACGAACATATAAACACAATCTTGAAATATTCTTGAATTAATATTTCGCGAGCCCCGTTTTCGATCGAAGCAATATGCGACTTGACGTGCGTCGCAGTTTCGGCTTTCGCACGCGATTTGTTTTGAGTTCGCGCTCGAACTTTTCGCGCCGGAGATATTCGCGATTTGAGGGAAACGCGCGCGCGCGATCGGCTCGTCCGCGCGAGTCGCGCGAGGCGAACAGCTGATTTGGTCACGTGACCGAACGAATCAGCTGTGCGTACGCGCGTAGTAGCCGCGACCTACCCCACGCCTCCCACCCCCGCGCGCGCTTCCTCATTCATAAATCGGGCGTGCGCGTGAATCTTGAGGGCGCTGTAACTTTGCGAAAGATCGGTCCAGCGATGCGAAACAAAAAACGGGAACTGATCGCGTTTTTCGCGAACGCGAATATCACAAAAGTGCGGTGTTATTGTCGTCGCGTGTTTTATCTCGACAATCTATTCAGTTACGAAAACATAAATATTGGTTGTATCACGCGTTACTTTTTATTATGTTTTATTATTTGTTTTCTTTCGGCGCAGTTTCCGTTACATGGACGCGATAGAAATATCGATACTATTATTAACGGCTCGAAAACGTTGCGATAACAAAAAGATCGCGCTACTAGAAGCTACGGTTAAACAAAAAAGAACCGCGAGAGAAGAAATGCGTCACGTATACACGTTTTTCGATGATACACGGTTTTCTTTTTTTTTTTTCAGAAAGGTTTTTTTTCCCGCAGGTACTTTCGCTGGAATCTTCGCGTGAGCACAAAGTCGCGTCGTAAATATTTCACATAACGTATCGCAGCTTACGGTTTTATTATTCCCCGCGCAAAAGTTACGGTGCCAATTCTTACACGGAACTACATCGCGCGGAACTTTATTCTTGCGCAAAAATGTGCGATATTTCAAAGGAAGGGAAACAAGCGCGCTGTCGCTCTTTCGCGTGCAAGACTCGAGAGGAGATATAGTTTCGCGAAAAGAGCGAAATAGAAAAATACATAAGCGGATAAGCGTGTAAAATTATCAACTCGCACATTTTTTTAATCTCGAAGAGAGAATTTTATCCGCGTGACAGTTTTGAAATTTAATCTATTAAGCCTGTTTT
Organism: Pseudomyrmex pallidus; assembly: GCA_014825455.1. Taxonomy (NCBI): domain Eukaryota; kingdom Metazoa; phylum Arthropoda; class Insecta; order Hymenoptera; family Formicidae; genus Pseudomyrmex; species Pseudomyrmex pallidus. The sequence continues at coordinate 1,279 of QVNV01003298.1, forward strand.
TTTTTGCAAACACAAATCTGCGAAAAAAAAACAAACTGTATGTACAACGTCAAAAATCAAGATAGAACGCTGACGCGCTCTCTTCAGTTTTGCAGTTCAATTCGCGAGTGTATTTTCGAAATGACTGAATTATATATTCACTGAAATCGCGACGAACGAATAGCGAAACGCGACATTCAATATTCTCAAAGAGGGAAAAGCACCGCAATTACGACGCGAATAAGATCCGCTCTCTTTCTGTCTATTATACGGCAAAACCGGAGGTTGGGGGTTTCTGCCGTCGCGCTGTTTGCCGCACACGACAATGCAACTGCACCGAGAGAGAGACCAGACGAAGCAAATGCGCGCTCGTCGTCGATGGCGAATCCTTTCAGCGAAGACAAATGCGCGTCTCTCCGCGCGACAGTGGTACATGTAATACGTTTACCACCGACAACAGGAGCGGGGAAAAATATATGGGACGAGCGAGGATAAACTGGAAATGGGAGGCGGACGAAAACGAGCGCGGATATAGCAAATGAAAACAGTCGTGTTTTGTTTGTTCTCTTGCTGTTTAGACAATAATGAGATGACTCGTTGACGCACTCGAGATGAAAATAAGTGACAAAAAACGCGCATAAAATAAACGCGTTAAACAACTTACAGATTTTTTTTCGCAAAATACAAGCAGTTCTTCTGTAGCATAAAAAATATTATTAAAAAAAAAATATTGCAAATCTACTCTCAAAACACATTGTAAATATTATTAAATCTATACAAATTCACGAATTGAAAAATTTCAATTTAACTAAAAATACAAATATTCAGATATATTTATTCTGCAAAACATCCGGGGTATCAACTCTCTTTTAAAATATTATTCTTGTTTGCTCGTGAAATTGTCTCGGAGAGGAAAGGGCCAATACGAGCCAGGTTGTTGTGGTATATATATTTTAATTTTTATGCTAATTTTCAAACGTTTCAAAGGTCCACGTTTTCGGACCTTCTTCAGCGACAATCTGATATACAAAATTGACGGTTAGGGAGATACGAGTAACGCTTTATTACAGCCAGCGTGGAAAAAGCTCTCTTTTAAAATATCGGTATCTACTACCGCGACAGCAGGTTTAAAAAAAATATTACTTAACAAAAATTTAATTTAATCAAGAACAACGTACTAACTTTGTATATATATTTATTTTAATTATTTTTCAACGTTTGTGTTCGTCTCGCGTTTTGTCGCATGTAAAAAGTTATCACTTGAAGTTATCACTTAACGGAGTTAATCCACGAGTCTCGCGTACATAAATTTAACGTCGTCGTTGCGTCAACGTTTCTCCGGAATTTAAAAAATAAAACTCGCACATTCAGATTCTTCAATGTAACGGAAAAGCGGAATTCCGGAACGCAACGCGGAACGAGTGCTTAGGAAGATCAAGGCGAAGAGGATAATGCTGATAGACAGATGGAAAACAGCGGGCGAAGGTGGGGAAAGCCGGGGCGAGTGTGGCGCGCGATCGAAATGCATTCGCTATCCCCCAGGAGAACCCCAGGCAAAGCTTCCCGTCGCAGTACACTAAATCACCACTCCCTCCTCCTTCCGCAGCGTGTGGCGGCTGCCACCCACACACATTCCCGTAGGAATCTACGAGGAAGAGGAGGAGGAGGAGGAGGAGGAGTGGAGTGGAAAGCGCGCATGAACCCGGTCATTCTTTATATTTTATTCACGTTTCATTTCACCCCCGTGGCATGGCCAAAAATAGCGGCCCGTAACGAGAACGCCAGTGCATCATTGCGCGATGCATTTCTCGCGTGTGTATGTGTAGTCGCGGAGATATGGATACACTCGAATGATATGTTGCACGAATGCCGCTGCACGACGGTCGTTGTGGTCTTTGAATCGAAAGACCGAAGAAAAAATGTCGATGTTTGAGAAAATGGCGACAAAGCGATATTTTAAAAAAGTCAACTACAACAATTTAAATTGGACATTTTACATAAGTGAGATGCAAATGCTTTAGCTTTATGTGATTTTAAATTAAATTCGAAAATTTCCACGTGCGTTAATTTACGTTTGAAGAAAGAAAATACATATAACTGCACGCACGTTCGATATATCAAGTCGTATCGACTTTATATATTTAATTTGAAAAATTATTTCTAATTGGCAAAGAAAGAGAGAGAAAAGATATTGCGTTAAATATAACGATATAATACAAACGTGCGAGAAATGTCAAAGAGGCAAAACAAAATTTGCGAGGAAACGGTGTAAATAAAAGACGGTGCGATAAAATTTCTCGCAATTTTTATTTTTATGCGTCAAAGGACACAGGAATCGCGACAATCGCTCCTAGGAAACGCGCGCCCGCACATATAATATTTATCCGCGGATGTAATACGTGTAACGTCTTCGACTTTTTCCCCCTGTTTACAACGTTATAAAGCCAACTACTATAAAGACACGCCGGGAAGTCACGCAGCTGGAAACGTCGAGTCAAAAGTTCCTCTATTTTCAAACAACTTCGGCATCGAGCCGGAAATTCACTTGTGTCTCTTCTCTCCACGTACCTACGACAGTTTTATTTGAACAATATACGACGCGCATTATTTTTGCCATCTATCTTATTACCGGCGTTTGTGGTAGCGCGAGAAATCAAGAACAAACGTTGTAGAAGAGGAAAACTTTTTGTGCCAAAAATTCCTTTTCTCTCTCTCTCTCTCTCTCTTTCTCTTTCTTTTATATTTGTCTTTGATATACATATTGGTTAGCACAGTTAAACAAGTTTTGCTTATTTAATATTTATAAAAATATATTTTTTTTCGTCGTACGCACACTCAGTACAATTGAAACTAACAATAACTTTGTGGAAATATGTAAAATAGAGACTGACTGAGTTTGAAATAATATCCAAAATTCAAAAAGAACTGCACGCTGTGTGATTTATTGTGCGAGAGACTCCGCGATAGTCCCTTTGTTGCATTTATTCTTTCATTGAAACGCGCTTGCGCGTTTTTTTCAATGCTTCACGATTGGTGTGTGTAAAAAAAAAAGAAAACTACGAGGGTTATTGAGGCACTCTATGTGGTATCTGGCGAGCGCAACTGCGGTTCGCTACCGCGATGGCTGACTATCGAACGGGCTTGCTACTGAAAGCAACTTTACCCGGTCGCCGGACTACAAAGTACCTCCCATCTACTGCGAGACTATACGAGACACACAGATCCTTGCCCAAAATTCAAATTTCCGACACTGCACTTCGGTACGCAAATGCTTACGTGAACGTGATTACAACACAGTCACATATATACGGTGTCTCAATTCACACTCTCCGTTTATTCTCGGTTTTACTTTGCAAATTAATTTTTATTATATATTGAATTTTATATATAAAAAAAGTATAAAATCCATTCAATATTTTTTGTTTAATCCTTAAAAACTATCGTTCAAAATCACGTTAATGTGAGTGAAATTTTATCCCGTTATATATTTTTTTTTATTTTATAAATAAAAGTAATCGTCACAAAAGTCTGATCGTGTGAATAATACCCATAAAATTAGTGTCGCCAGCGATTACGTTTTTTATTAACAATGAAACGAAATCCGCATGAGATGAAATTTCACTCATAAAAGCCTTTGATATATTTTATACATGTATGTATAAATATTAAATTTGTGTGTGTGTGTGTGTGTGTGTATTGTAATAATAGGAATTACATTTAGAAGCCGATAATTTTTGTAACTATATCTCGGTAGTATAGTGTGGCAATACGTTTGTCTAGTCCTAAACATTTCGTACTCCGTACGGCGAAACATTTCCGTGTGCGCCACGTACCGCGCGCGGCTGTAGACTAATACAATTAAGCTATTTTCCACGAATGCGCGATCAAAGCAACTTTCGACATGCTCAAGTTGCGATTCTGTTGCGCGCGAAACGAAATGACACGGGTAATTTAAGCAATAGTAGTGGATATTGCAATGATCCGCGGCACATATGCTGCGCGATGTATAGTTTCGAGTTTTAGCCCGAGATTGCTGCGGAGCTTGAATAATGCATGTCAAAACACAACATACACAGAAGTGATACATGTATGTAACTTCAGAACTTCACCTTATTTACTTGTATGCAAAACCCAATGTATTATATGTATATATATATATATATATGTCAAGTTTCATACTTAATGACCCAATTATTTGTTTATTTATTCGTTTGTTATTACTTCCAAATAATTTAATGCACCTAAAATAATATTGTCAAAAAAGTATTTACAACAATTTATTCTCCGGAATGTATCTATTTTATTGGCTTGTGTTTTGTTTTTGTTCAACTCCACCCCAATATTTAATAAAATATTGTTGAAAATATTTATATTAAAAAAACGCTTTTATCGTCCGTACAATCGGAATTTTATCTCACATCACCCGGTATACGTCCCGGTATACGTCCCTATCGCGAGTCGGGACGGGCCGTAAAGAGCAAACAACTTTTCTAATATATACCGAATTGCCGAACGACACGCTACAAACGTTATGTCGCGCGTTTACGAAGCCGAGCCGACTGCATCGCCTTTACACGGCAGTCACGGTAACGTGCCCGAAATTCCGAAATTCAAACACTACGCAAACAGGGTAGTGTTCACTTCTCTCTCCGCCCCGCCTCCCCCGCCGCGCGACCTCCGATAACACCTGCTATAAATCCGCCGATACTATATCGCCGTTCACCGAGAGTTTTACGATCGAGATAAACCGCCCGTACATCCCCGCCAGTTCGCTCCCAATTCTCGCCGCGTATGCGAAGAAAGCTTCGAAGACTGAAGTACCCCCGACACGTGCGAATGTTAATCAAGTGATGATGGGGGTGGTCGGATTCTTACTTCTGCTTGCTCGTCAAAAAAAAAAAAAACTTTATACGATGTTGTACTATTTCAATTCTTTATAGCGAATAAAAAAAAAACAAGACCGCGCGTCTCATTAACTTTGCAATTTTATTGTTATAATATAAATATTTTGCAGAATATTTCGAACAAGTTTTGTTCCTGCAAGTATAATAATAAATTTAACGCGAATTTTCAACGCGATGAACGCCGTAGGGGTGACCGCCGCTCAACTTTTGCCGTGGGAATCGTCGGCGATGCTCCACACAACACATCGAATAACAAAAAATTCATTTGCGGCGCTTTGGGCAAGTTTATAAAATAAAATTGGTTCGGCGCATTCGTCAACATGTGTTATAATTGAATAAATAAATTACTTACCGTACATCTGCTGAATTCCGTGCCGGTCGTCCTCCGGTAGCTCGTAGTTGGCGCTCAGTCCCTGATACCAAGGGTACATGAGAGCACCCTGAACCGAGCTGTGCGCCAGACCCAGGGAATGGCCGAATTCATGAGCGGCCACCGCAAACAGACTGGTCCCTGAAAGAATCAGAGAGGAAGATATTCAAGACCGGCGCGTCTTATTTGCATGATATATGGATCTCTACTGGCTTTGCGTTTCAGCTAACCGCAAAATATTTGTGTGCGCGAACGGAATGCGAAACAAAAATAGCATGCGGATTCGTGGGGGGTTGTTCTTGTTTTTATATAACTGCACTTCGGAATAATTCGCAGACGTTGTTTAAAGAGAAGAGGCTTATTGGTTGAATGTAAAAAAATAATCGCAAAATTAGTTAATCAACCAAGTTATACGCTTCTCAGCATCAACTTGAATGCAACGATTTTTTACAGAAATAATTGCAAGCAATTTTAACTCTCTCGCTCTTTATTTATTCAACCGTCTTATTGAAAGACGCGGCCTTTCAATAAGGAAAAGCCGTGTCGAAGCTGTTTTTTTTTGCATTAGCGTGCGCCGAGAGTTTTTCGGGCAATTGCGTCGGGAATTGCAGAGCCGCCGCGAAATCTCCGCCTTCGTTCCGTTTCGTTCCCGACTGCGATTTGATTCCGATCTCGCATCGCGGATGTACGTTTTACGTGCTATATATGTGCCGGAATCGTAAAGCGATCGTCGATGCTGGAAAAATTGACATTCCCCGAATTATTGGTTATATTGTCGAGAAAATTCTGCGACGCGTTTCAATATACATATCGAATTTTCGCATACCCAGTCGTTATAAAATCTGGCTTTTTGTTTGTTTGTTTGTTTGTTTTTTTCAACAAAAACTTCTGTTTTCCAAAAACCTGCGGAATATTTATAAAAATTGTGTAAAACAAACTTCACCTGTGAACACGATTCCAAAAATGACGAACATTTTTAACGGGTTTTTTTATGATTTAAAAACTTTTGGTAAAGGAAAATAATCTTATCTCTCAAGTTTTACATCCGCGGCCAGGGATCTAATGGAAAATATTATCGCGTTTTCACACGACCGAGAGATAGTTTGCGGAGTCATTACATATCTGCGTATATATTTTATGGACAATGAGGCAATAAAAAAAAAAAACCACCAACCTGCGTGAAAACGCGATCGTTCGCGAATTATTAAGGATATTACTCGCAAGATCCTGGTTTAAATCGCGCGGTTTTACGCGAAACGATAAAACCGTATTAAAAAAAAAAAAAAAAAAACAAATCACTTGCGTTTACCGTCTTGCGTAGCACGACGTTTCGCAGTTTTTTCGAGTCGTGTCGAGACTCCTCACCGGTGGGAAACGAGATATATTTTACCGGAGCCGACGAATGTGCCGCAACGAGAAAACTTTCGCCATATTCCACGAAGAGATACGGTCTCTTTCTCCCACTTGGGTTACTGTATTCGTCTCGGGCGAGTTTTAACGAGCGGGAGACACGTGACCGAAGACGAGACAGCGAGATTTTTGAGCCGGGCAAACTTTGAACGTGCGCGCGCACGTTCGAGGAATTATTTAACACTACAATGTGCGAAGTTTAAAGTTTCGGTTTAAACGAACGAAAGGTCATCGCGCGACGCAAGGGAAATTTGTAAATCTGTATTAATAACGACGTGTGCGTTTCTTCGCGTTGCGAAATGAATCTTTTTCGAGATGTAAATTTACCCTTTCGTCGCGTCGAGTGTTGTCGCAAACTCTCTCTTGACTCTGACACTTACAAGTGGTCACTCAGAAGTTATTAGCTTGAATGAGCGAGTAGCGCAAGGTGAGTGTATCGTCTTGCACATTGAAACGCTTAATAATTCTCGTTAGGCAAATGTCATTAATGAGCGAGAGATGCGGCCTTCGCTTTAAATTAACCCGGTTATACCGGCGCGCGATGCCGCAGAGAGAGAGAGAGGGAGGGAGGACAACGCACATCGTGGACAGGGAACAAATGTAACCGATTTGCGAGTGGCATCCGACCGCAGTTATGTCAGTTATGAATTGCTAATGTCGCCCGTCGCTGACGCCGCATTCCCACGGGTGCGAGAGATTTCCTGTCGCGGCGCCGTCGTCTTTGCAAATAGTGAGAAACTCGGGATACAACGTGATTTGTGCGAGCCACCACGTTGTGTAATCCCACGTCCCGAGAGGAGGTTCATTCTGCGGAGAGTAGATCGCTAATAGTAATTGAATGAGCGCACTGATCTCCCGCAGATTGCGCCATCTCCTTGATCCGCGAGATATATTTTGCCTTCCTCGCTGAGAGAGAAAGAAAATGTTTGTTTTTTTTTTTTTTTTATTAACGAACAAACAAAAGTTTCGTTGCTGAAACGCAAAAGCTATTTGTTGACACCGCGTGAAAACCAGACACGATGGTTTTCACGCGGATATTAATTCGTTGAGAATTTTCAGTTCATTTTAATGCACGTGTGCGATGTACACGCGAAGATTCGCGTTAAAGTGAAAATAGAATACCTAGTTTCGCGTTGCTAGAACAAAAGAATTGCACACGAGAATAATTTGATATTTGTTTAAAACTTACCGCGCTTCTATAATTTTTTACAGCAGAGAAAAAACATCGTTGCCGGAGAATTACCTCGACTGGATTTGAAATCTGTGGACTTTATATTAGTTGCAAAATGAAATTTTTTTTATTATTAATAAAACTTTTCCTTCTCTCAGTGCATTGTGATATATTTTATCTCCAAAAACTTGGAGAATCCGTCTCGCTGTAACGAATCGCACGTAGAAGGCGAGTTAAATTTTTTGTCAGAATCTCAAAATCTCCCAAAGGCAAGATACGCGTTAAAAAAAAAAGAGAAAATAAAAAGAACGCGTGCAAAAATAAGAATATCACGGAATTTCAATCTTTCTTTTCTTTTTTAAAAAAGTTCAAAACCTCACGTGCCTCGAGATTTTAATGCTTTCACACGAAACATCCGCTTCGTCGCACATTGGAGAAACCTTAATTCCTTTAGTCGCTGGTACATCGATATCCTGAAGGGGTGCTCCCGGCTTCGACCAACAAGAAAACCAACTCCGATAACTATCTTACCGAAATCAAGTACGACGTTTATCGAGAGAAGTTGCAGTATTACGTTTCAGAACCCCCCCATCCCCGCTCGCTACTCCTTTTAACTTTCCTCCAACTAGACTAGATTCTTTTTTTTTCTCTCTCATTGAAATTTGTTTCTTCTTCTCTTTTTCTCTCCACGTTAAAAAACAAACAATATTATCACTAAATAAATTAATTAAATCTATAAATTCTCTCAGTTATTTATTCACGAAATACGTCAGCTTCACGAATTAGAGCTAAAAATCGTAGCAGTTCTCGTCGTCTCGTCGTCGACTTCCTGAAATTAGCAATTTGAATACGCGTGCAGTGGCTGATAATGACGCAGAGAGAGACAGAGAGAGAGAGATACATATATATATATATATATATATATATGAAGAGAGAAAGCCCTAATGTTGCAGCATAACGTACAATGGTTATAACTATGCTAATGGAACCACGAATGTGACTCGAGAGCTAAGCGGGTGCGATATCAACGACGGTTATATGTAGGAATATACGGGAATATTCCGATGGTCGAAGGATTCATGCCTAAATAATAATCGGCGGAATAATTGCGCCGAGACGGAATTCGATTTCCCGACAACGACACGATTCAATTAATACGGTTAATTAATATATGGCTCGAACGTGACGGCGTTTAAAATTATACTCTCTTCTCCGGAATGAGAAAATTAGCCGACGGCTTTTGCGGAAGTGTCGCGCGGAGAAGCGCGTTTGCTCTGGGGATTAACGGAGGGCGCGTCGTTGTGTTGCTGCCGGCGACCGAGAGCGAACGATGCCCTTATTAAGAGTTTCGATTAAAGTTTCGCCGGAGAAAATTCCAACTCCCCCGCCCGGTTACGAGAAGAACACGCAGTAATGATTTGAACTTTAACCGCGTTAAGCGCTTAACGTACACGAGTTAAAGCGAAAGTTTCAAATACCCAAGGAAAGGGTCAAGGAAATCTTCACTCGTTTTAAAAACGAGCTAAGAAAATTTGCATTCCGAGAGAACAAAGTCTCCGGGACTTTCAATTAAAAGAATCACGTCTTTCTTGACCGGATTTTCTTCAATATTATTATTATATTTAACAATTAATTCTTTCAAGACGTTCTTTTTTGCTTGCATTTAATTTCTTTTTAAAATTTCTATTTCTGTTCTTTTTTATTTTGTAAGGAATATACTAGAAATTTACAGATAACAAGGACATAGTACGCGCGTATGTAGTTCGCAGATATGTAACGTTCAACAAAAGAGCGCATTAAAACGCAGAAATGTGTGCGAACATCTTATCGTTATAACACGAACAAATATTGCGGAAGAAATACAAAAGACGCGCCCAAGTTTGTTATTTAATAGGAAAATATTCATTGCTAGGGTTGCCATCCTTTTCTCCGGACACTGTCTTTTTTTTCAGAGTGCCGGGGACGTCCTGGCGGATTTTCCGAAGGCGTCCGCGGTGATTATGACCGTCCGAGGGAATCTCCTAAACATTTTACTTTTTCTCTCTCGCGTTGAGGCAAGTTTGCCATCCGTCCTCTTTTTCCCCGGACACTTCATGGCAAACCCTATTTATTGCCGAAAAGAAAAGTGTAAGGATTTAACCGAGGATGTCGGAACACCACTGATTTTATAGCACACAATGAGAACAAGATATACTTTATTACACTTTGCTTTATTACACAACAGCGCGGTTACAACAAGCAGTTACTCGTCGCGGCTGCTCGCAAGCGAATGCCGTGATCTCGCTAGGGATGAGCATACGATATCGATATATCGAAAATATCGATATAATTCTTTTGATATTCGATATTTTAGTATCGATATTCTGTTATT
>QVNV01003300.1:0-13295 GCA_014825455.1 Pseudomyrmex pallidus
CAGCATTGGACTTGTCTATTGCTCATAGCGCACTGGCTCTTCGGTTAGACTGGCAAATCGGACTTGATCCGTGGGGAAGCGATCATCTTCCAATTTTTGTGCGGTCTAGGCTGCGCCCGGATGTTCCCCCGACACCCCGGCGGTCACCGCGCTTGCACTCGGTTGGGACTGATTGGTCGAATTTTCAAGATAGGATGGATTACGAGATTAGACATGCGCTGGACTTGTCAGCCGAGCCTCAGGTTCTCTACTCCTCGTTTGTTGCGCTGGTGGAGGGTGCGGTGAAGGCCGCCACCCCGGAGAGGCGTTCTCCTTCATCGGGGCGTCCTCCGGCTGTCAGCCGCCCCTCCTGCTTGTGGTGGAGTGTCGAGTGTGATAGGCTTATCCGGTTGCGAAAGGCAGCTTGGATGCGGTTTCGCGCCACTGGGTTCCGGGAGGATTTTGTCGCTTATAAACGGGTGGTCGGCGCTACTCGTAGGGGGTTGGCGCGCGTTAAACGGGAAAGCTTTCGCACCTTCTGCTCTAAGCTGCGTAAGGACACCAAGCCCGCATATGTTTGGAACGTCGTCAAGCGCTTTGATTACAGATGGAATAAGACTGAGACGGGCAGGGAGTACAGTGACGATAAGACCCAGGTGGTCCGGGGTCAGGTAGACGATTTGTGCCCCCCTTGGGTCCCTGTATCTTCTCCAGAGTTTTTGGGAGATTCCCAGGACCCCTTCTTGGATTCACCCTTCACGGAGTCGGAGCTGGATCTAGCTCTTGCCTTTGTTAACAACGGGTCTAGTCCCGGATTGGACTCGCTAGACTACCAGATTTTGAGGCGCTTCTCCGCATTAGGTAGAAATGTTCTCCTTACTATCTTTAATTCTATTTTGGCAGGTGGCTGGTTTCCGGCCGAATGGCGAAGGTACTTGGTGTTCTTCATCCCCAAGACGGACGGCCGCAAGTTTAGACCTATCTCTCTCTCCTCGTGTCTGTGCAAGACCATGGAGCGGATGATCACCTGTCGCCTCAGTTGGTGGCTTGAGTGGCACGGCCTTCTCCCGGACACACAGTTCGGGTTCCGGAGGCAGAAGTCGTGTGTGGATAATTTGACTCTTCTCTATGGTGAGATTCTGGGCGCCTTTCAGGAGGACGCGGCTGTGGCGGCGGCCTTTTTGGACATCCAGGCAGCGTACGACAATGTTCTAAGTGATATTTTAGTGAGTAACTTGCGGTCTTTGGGAGTGCCTCCAAATACTTTGAAATTTATCTGGCAGCTAACTTCGTCGCGTCAGCTTTTCTGTCGGTTCGGGGATATGGAGTTGGTGCGGTGGGTCTTTCGTGGTCTTCCCCAGGGAAGTGTTCTCAGCCCCCTCTTGTACACGGTGTATGTTTCGAGACTGGGTCTTATGTGTAACCCCGGTTGTAAAATTGTACAGTATGCGGATGACGTTTGCCTGTATTCTTCGGTCTCTCCAGTGGAGAACGCCTTGAGAAGCGTGGAGGGATCGGTGGAGAGTGTGGAGACGACCCTCGGGTCATTGGGACTGACCCTTTCGGCTTCTAAGACCCAGCTGTGTGTCTTTAGCCGGGGGGATACGGCATTGAAGATTCCGGTTCGAGGGAGAGGTCACGCCACGTACAGGCATCGGGCTCGGTCGGTTTCGGTCTCGGGGGTCCAGATTCCCTCTTCTTCAAAGGTAAAGTTTCTGGGTCTTGTATTTCAGTCAGATTTGGGGTGGAAAGCCCACGTTCAACACATTGAAAGTCGCTGTGCTAACTCTCTGAGAACTCTTCGTTGTCTCAGTCGGACTTGGTGGGGGTCAGACCCTCGCTTGTTGCTGACTTTGTATCGGGCTCTGATTCGCTCTCGCATGGAATACGGCGGCTTCTTGATGCACAATGTGTCTACGTCTCTCTCCTCTCGTTTGGATAAGATTCAGCTTCGTGCCTTGCGTATTGCTATGGGGTATATGGCTTCCACTCCGAATAACGTTGTCTTGGCTGAAGCTCGGGAGCCCCCTCTATGTATCCGTAACACTTTTTTGTGTTGTAGCTTTCTGTCGCGTGCGTTTATGTACTCTGGGCACACGGGTCGGGCACTGCTGGAGGGGGTGGAGGAAAGTGTTCAGACTCCTACTCGGATTAACCGCGTGGGTTCGTTTCCACTAATGAAGGCCTTCCGTCGCGTGGAGAGGGTGTCTCGGTTTCTCCCGGGGGGGGACGCTCCCCTGTGCTACTCTTTCGGTTTTGAAGCGCTTGTGTGTTGTCCTTCAGTGGACTTGGTATCGGGGTCGGAGCTCGCGGGCTCTTCAGACTCTCAGGACTCTTTTGAGAAACTCTTTGCCTCTGACTTGTTCTCTGGAGTCTGCATTTTCACAGACGGGTCGGTTAAGCAGGGCGCTCCATTCTCCGGGTTCGCGTTGACCTCCCTTGATGGGTCTGTCGTGCGTCAGTATCGGTCCGCGAACTTTCTTTCCTCCTTTTGCGTAGAGGTCATGGCAATTCTGGAGGCCCTTCTACTCGCCCGGGCGGAGGGCTGGGAAAAATTGACTGTTTTCTCGGACTCCAGGTCAGCTCTGATGGCGATAGCATCCCGCTTTGATCCGCGCTCCGGTTCTTACTTGGTGCTGCGGGTTAAGTCGGTTCTGCTAGACATGGAACGGACGGGTGCGCGAACACGCCTGGTATGGATACCCAGTCATGTTGGTATTTTGGGCAATGAGAGGGCTGACGCGCTTGCGAAGGATGCCATATTGCATGGCATGGACTCACATGTAGGAGTACCGCTGGGTGAAGTTAAGAACTTTTGGAAGGAGGGTATGATGACTGAACTTTTCGATTGGTGCTCGCGTGAGTCGGTGGTTCGCGGTTCCTTCTACTGTCGTAACTATCTGACGCGCTCTCGCCACCCGTGGTTTGCGTTCTTTAATATTAGGAGGAGGACGGTTGCTACGATCAACAGGCTCCGCAGCGGGCATTCCTCCCTACGAGCGCATCTGTTCCGTTTCCGCATCGTGGACTCTCCTCTTTGCCTCGTCTGTGGAGTGGAGGAGTCCGCGAATCATGTTTTTTGGGCCTGTCCTGAGTTCGAGGGGGAGCGCCAACTTTTAGTGCGGGGTCTGGTTAAAGCCCGGGGCTTTCTTCCTCACCCTGTGGAATACCTCATGGCCACGCTGCGTGAAGATATTTTCCCTCCAGTGGGAGGTTTTATTAATTCTATACCTAAGTATATTTAGTTTGATATTGCGACCTGAGTAAATGGCTGTGCAATACCGTCTGTTATCTTACGTATGTATCCTGTAACTAACTTAAGATTACCGATGCGATAACTCTTCATATTACTTAAGTACTTCTCCTGTACTCTATGCTTTAACGCGAGCATAGATAAACATGTAATTATCTATAGCAATTACTTACAGCGTTAGTTTACATTATAAGTTTATATTAAGTTACTCTTTTCCAGCCAATTTAAGAAGTGCCTGGTTTGTAGACACCGTGCTACCCCTAAGGGGGAGCTTTTACAGTTTTCTATAACTTCAGCTTTTACCATCGGCATATGTTATGTGTTACGCAAATCTTCCTTTGTTCTTTTCTCTTTTTTAACTCTTTTTTTATTTTTTATTTTTCTTTTTCCATCTTAATCTAATTCTGTCATTGTCCGGCATTCCAGGACCTCTCAACGTTCATCATAGTACAAATTAGCTTAAGCCCTCGACTAAGTCTTAGTATAAAAGTCCCGACCAATCCGAGAAAGGTACCTGTACATACCTTCTCCTGTGATACTAGCTTAAGTCTCATCGCTGCGAATCCACATAGCCTAACCTAACCCAACGTTCGTGTATCATGGCCATTTAAGCTCCGTTCTTAAAGGCCGTTGTGGCAGAAGTAAAGACTTTTGAGACAACCTGTACAAAAACACTTTTCTTATCTAAAAAGTAAATACGTACCAATACGTACTTGCGCGTCGTATGTAAACAGCACTGCGCAAACAACTATTGTAGATTGTCATTTAATTATGTAAATCGGATTTTGCAATTCGTTTGACAGATGATCACACTCCCCTCTAGGATTGGTCGCATGTATAGGATATGACGGAATATCGGAAACAATCTCGTGATTGTGTGCAAGGTGTATGATAAGGTATTTTTCAAATCAAATTTCAATAAACATATAAGGTCGTAACAAGTATATGCGACTTTCTTTCTTCGCTTGCAACAACTTATCAGCATGGAGGAACTTAAAGACAATGACAATAGCTCCGAATTATCAGGTAACACAAATATGAGAGCTAAAAAATATAATTTTGCCTACAATATTCAGAACTTAATAATAAATGATTGCTCGGAATTACTAAACTTATGATTTTTTTTTCAGCTGTTATCGGAGCATTATTGGACTCCTTGGATGACAAAAATTACAACGTCAGACAATCCGTAATTGAATCACTTGAAAGAATAAGCAGCAGGGATCCAAAATCTGTTGTTCATGCTGCTATATACTTTTGGGAAATGCACAAGAAGGTTAGTGTTTAATAAAATTTTCATTTGTGACAACAGATACATTGATTGATAAGTGTATTTTATTTTCGTGTAATTTTCTTTCAAAAGATATCCACAGAACATATGGCATCTCTATTGAATATAATGTCCAGTACATGTAAACATTCTGCTGCGAGTTTAAATGCAGATTCAGCATCAATTCTTGCTGAATTGGCAGTAAATGAATTGACAAGAAAGACTGAGAATGAGGCGTGCGATTTGTTAGTTGAAATTTGTAAAATACACTGTGCACAAGCTATGGGTGGACTTTTAACCAAGTATGTAACAATATTACTTTATGCAGTTGTGATAAATTTCTAGTTTAAAAGTGTTATGTAATTCTAATAGATATGTTTTCAACTTGATAGATTAGAACCTGGAATAATTCCTCAGCCCGCAATAGTTTGTACAATAGGAAAGCTAGCTGCAACCAATCCGCATGAGATATTGTCTTTTATTAAAATAACTCTGACTATTGTACTACCAATGTTGAGTCAAATGCGAGATGAAGCTCTTAAACAGTCTATTTGTTTCAGTATGTATATGTGTTTTACAATATTGATAAAATTAATAATTTTCTTCTTTATATAATTAAGTTTTTTATATCTTTAGTGATTGAGAAGTTTTGTGAAGCTATAAATGATTATATAATGAATACAAAAGATCCATCTCCGGAAATAAGTAAGGAATCATTTAAGGAAGAAATTTGCTCCGCCTTCGATCTTTTGGTGTACGTTTGGTTGAAAACGTCACGCGATTTTAAATCAACCGATGCCATTTTAACAACGTTAGTTCCTATGATACCTTTGTTACCTGAGGGAGAACATAGCGAAAGAGTCGTGAAATTAGTACCTGTATGTTTAAATCTTTGTAAGAGACAAAATGTACGCTTAGCTGCTGTGAGGTGAGTGTTTTAGTTTCTACACAAATTATTATTAGACTATAGGGATTTTTATACTGTAGAGATACTCTTCTCTCTTGGATGTGTAATAACTGATATTGATATTAATAGAGTTCTAGCTGTACTTTTAAATTGCACCCAGACCAAAAATGATAAAGAGACGATTTACCCGTTTATGGATCTTATACATCAAACTTTATCCGAAGTCGTCAGTATTCAACCCTTCGAAGCAACTCGAGATATTCTGCTTACGCATTATGAAGTGTTGCGGTGTACTCGATCGTTGGTCATCTTATATCCCGAAGAAGGTCTCGATAGGTAAGTTTTTCCTTGCGCGATAGATTGTTGGTTTTATATGCGATCAAATTATACGAGAGAATAACATCACATTAATTTGTACATTTTTGCATAGAATCTTGCAACAGTTAAAATCACCAATTGCCAGCCATCATGCTCGCGCCTTGGTGGTCCTTAAACATCTTATAAACACTCTTCCTGAGGTATCAAACTTTTGGTTTAAAAAACTGAAGAGATAACTTTTCTGATCTATTGCTTTATTAGGACGACGGGACGTTGCAAAGAATCGCGCTCAATCTGCAAGAGTCTCTCGGAGAGAACTGTCCGCTGCAAATGGTTAGTGCCATTGTGGCACTCATGGCACGACCGACGTTTCCCCTTTTACCGTCGCAGAGAGCCAAATTTGTTCAATATATGGTACGACGTTTTGATGCAAACTATGCGGTACAGTGAAACTAAAAAGAAATAATATAATTTTTATATTTTCAAAACAGGTGTCACATTGTGACATGAAGGCTTGTTCCGAAGCTTTATATTTACTTGCAACAACAGTCGATTGTGTCGAATCCTGGTTGTGGCCGTGTTTGGTACAAGCGTTGCTGGACCCGGCTTGTACTGAATCCGTACGTAACGATCTCATTTGAAATTTATTGAACGTTAAAATGTAAATGTCTAAGTTTCAATTACTTCTCATTCATAGATTACATCTGTATTGCGTTCGCTATCTCCGTTAGCGACGAAAATGTTACACGATGAAGAACCCTCATCGAATGAGAGAAATTTTCCTGGCACAAAAGTCTTAGCTAGATGTCTGGAATTAATGGACGACCCAGACAAACGGCTCGCGATATTGACTTTTTTGATATCAGCAGCACCTTTGATTGGACATCAAGTGAAATATTACTGGGACGAGGTGTTGTCAAAACTTTCGCAACAGCTTTTACAGGACGCGCAAAGAAGTCCCAAACATGAGAACAATTCCGCACGAAGGTGACAAATGTCTTGCATCTAGGGATCAAATTTGAAAATACATTGGGTACTATATTTTTGACTTTTTTTGTTTTTCAGAAATCTAATCTGGGAGGAACAGATAGTGAAGTGGCTGGAAGAAAGTGTAAAACTGGAAGGACAATCGTGGGGTGCCAAGCTCGCCGACGAACTTGCTTTGAAAACTAGTATACCGAGCACAGCACTGTATTTGGCATCTGTGTGTACGAACAACGCTCACATTAGTTTACTCGTTGAGCTCGCACGTTCTAATGGTACCACCAAGGAATACGCTCGCGCGGTCGGCATTTGCGCGAAGCGGCACCTGAACATCGTGTTAAAATTAATGGAAGAGTTTTGCGCGACCGAGGATGCCAGAAAAGTGCCCGTTAGATTGTTAGGTCTTGTTAGGGACACAAAAGCCGCAGCTACCGCTGAAACAGCGAAAGCCGGCTTGTTGCAATCTTACGGTGAAATCGCTCTAAGGGGAGATCCAGAGAAACTGTTTCCGGCGTTCGAAAAACATATACTACCGTGGACTATCAAGCAGCTAATAGAATGTAAAGAATTGTCCACAAAGGAAACAGGATTATTCGTTTTGGAGCAAGTAATTAATTTTTATATTGAACAATTTAATGATATTTTACTTCTCATATTAAACGGCGAAATATAAAAATATTTTTTATTCGTTGTCCTAAAACAACACAACTGTATATGATTTATAGATAGCCAGTGCTGTCCATCCCATTCGATATCCAAAATCCAAAGGTTTGTCAATAAAACCATCGGCTCTGGCCACTCTCATAGGAATTTTGCAATCGCCATCAGGATACAGACCATTGCAACTTTATCCGGCAGTATTAAAAGCGGCTAACTCTCTGATGTACGCTTTACATATCAATGTATCTTTATTTTGAATGGCGATTTGATAAAGATTAGATATATAAAATATCTTCAAAACATTTTTCTCTTTCATAGATGTATACCACCAGCGCTAACTAGAGAAGAAAGAGAGATCTTTCTTAGTGCGGTATTGGATAAAACAATTGGCGCCAGTTCGGAGGTATATTGAACTTGAGACTACATCCATATTTTCGGCCTTTGAACAGTTTTTTTTCTTTTGACTTTGAAATTTTGAATCTAGCACAGCATCTTCAAAAAAATCACAGTTCTGACAATATTGTGTGTATTTATGATTTGTGCTGTAGATGACTAGTGAACATTTCTGTCTTAGATTGCTCTGCAGTCACATCCGGAGTTAATGCACGAAATCTGGAAACATCTCGGAATGGTGTCCAGCGAAATTATATCCAAGTCATCAGACGCGCTGACTGCGTTAGTTGATATATTGGTGCCCTGGATGCAGTCCAAGTCGAATATAGAGAGACAAACTACTCTGTTGGTGCTGCACGCGGTGCTCCAGTAAATGTTTTATTTCAGACAATTGTATCTTTTTTCTTATGTACAGTAAAACTGTAAACTAATGCGCGATGTGCATTTCTCACAGGTCGTACTGTAATAATTTGGAACACACATATTCTCCACGTGGCAAGTTTTGTCCCGGAAAATTGTTAGGAAAAATCTTGTGCTGGTGTGCGGACAAAGAAGCCAAACTAAGAAAGTTGGTGGTAGATTGCCTGCCTCTGTGTATGGAAATCATATATCGCTATCTAGATGTAGTACTCGATGCTGATGTGAAAGATAATATCCAGCAGATAAAAGAAAAAGTTATGACTGACGATTCGCCAGATTGTCACGTCGAGGTAAAAATTAATAATTTGTATAACCGACTTGTGTTAATTATAACTGGTGGTATTAGAGTAATTTTCAAGAAAAAGATTAGTAAAACACACAATATTTGATCGCAGAAACTGGCTGAAGTTATAACGCAAAAAATCCCTAACGCTGAAATCTTTACTTTCGCCAAAGGATTAATAGAAGGCTTACTGTTTTGCGGAGAAGCGAGTATGGTGGCAAGCATAGCTCTCAAACAACATTTCGAAATTAATGGACCAAAAATATCGAGGCCTCATGTTTGTTTAGTCGGTGTGTGATATATATAAATTGTTTGTTACAGTCAATCCAAATGGTTATTTAATTGTATCTCTGGCTATGCTTTCTGTGTATATATAATTTACACGTTATTATAGATAACATCATTACACAAATGAGGCAAATGGAAAATATAAGCTGTAAACATGTTTTGGCACAAGCCGTAGCGTCATTGACGGCACATCAAATGTCTGCAGTGATTGAGATCCTTCTGTCTCAGCCATTACCGTTGGATCCTGGTACTGTGTTGTGCTGGAAGGCAATTGGCAGACATAAATGTGCACCTGATGTAGGTCAATTTTTTCATACGCACAATGTATTACGCGTTAATACGCAATATACACATACTGAGAATATGTATTATCATATATACTTCATTTCAGGTTTTGGAAAATTTACTGACAAATCTGGGAACCAATAATCTATTTGCTGAGATCACTAAGTCATCTGAAAAAAGTAACACTGCTTATCTTCCGTCTTTGGCAGCCATAGTGGCCTTGAAACATCTTTTGGAGGGAGACGTTAAGAAAATCAGTTTGCTTTACTTGGAGACTTTCCTACCTGTCCTTCTCAAGTATTTCACAGGTTGGCTGCATGTTGACCCACCTACGTCATTAATAAACACGAAGTACGGATACGTGCCAAATCGGGCGGCGCACAAAATCAATCCGCACGCAGAAGTATATTCTGTACTGGTTCACGTTTTAAAGCTCGTTCATTCCGAGTATGCGTCCGAGCTGCCGCCAGAAACTGTATGTATTTAAAGCGTTTTAAATGTGTTTTTAATTATTTTGGCCGTTGATAAATGAAATTGTTTTACTTTAGGCATTTTCTTCGGAAACACATTCCGAGGAGAACGTGATATTAACCGTACAAATATTGATAAAGTGCATATCGAACAAAGACCACGTTCTCTCACATATGGCGCAATCTTTACATGGATTGATAGCCGGCACATTAGCTATACAACGAGCAGTCGCTATTGCATTCTACGCCGAACTGATCGGAAAAGTGGACTGCGGAGATATATGGTTTGACGCTATAATCAACACTTTGTTCGAGACTAAGGCGGATTCGTCGTCCTTGGTGCGAAAATACTCTGTTATTGGACTTGCCAGAGTAGCCTACGTAGAGAGACAGGTGAGTACTCAAGTAATATTTTTATTTTTATATATTTTCTCTAGCTCTAAGTGTTGTCTTTTTCTTCTCAAAGCTCGACGAGTATTTTACAAGGTGTATGGATGCCTTACTTGACGGATTGGAAGAGCCTGCCAATGGAGAAGGTGGCTCTGAAGTAGCGCTAGAGTCTTTACGCGGTCTCTCAATATTATTGTCGGCTCAGTATAAAAGACCGGTCAGTCCGCGAGTTGTGTTGGCTTTGAAACCATTCATCGAGAAAGAAAATTGGGAAATGAAGCTTGCTGCCATAAAAGCTTTAGGGGCGATAGCTGCTAATTGGCAAAAATCGGTGCCAGTGCCGACCGACGATTTGATCGATCATCTTTTAGGTTGTTTACCATCTCTGATAATAAGATTGGAAGACTCGAATACATCGGTAGTTAAGGTATGTACATAAAATATATATTGTAGTAAAAGATGGATTATTACAATGCAATATAAATGTATTGATTAAAATAATAAAATATTTATACTGTGCTTGTCCACCAATAGGCTGCACGGGACACTTTATGCAAAGCTACACTCTATTACGCTCTGCGAAGTAAGAAATTGTCGCAAGTGATAACTACGCATTTGGAAGTAGAAGCAAATTCATTCAATTTTATGAATTTTTCGAAAGACTTGATAAACAGCTTGAAAGACGAACTTCCGGAGAGAGCAGACGAACTTAGGTGTGCATGCGCATGTAACACATTTTTATAAAATACGTACAAACACATGTATGTGTGTGTATATATATAAAATGTTTTTTCTCGTCTTATTTTGCCCAGGAATGCTGTTGTTCGAGGCTATTCGAGATCAGAAAATTATAACACCAGAGCTACATCCGCGTTGCTCTTGGGATTATTTGGTTCCCCGAGGCCTAATGACGTACAAAGACTGTTACAACTTTTACGTGATACCGAAAGTATTGTAAGAGTGCGAGCCTCACAAGCTCTCGCGTTTTGCTTTACTCTTTAGCGTGATTTATTCTCTATAATTTATTTCATTCGATATAACAAACTATATAGCATAATTTGTAGATTCTTGTACACAATTCTATTTTTGTTTTTTTTTTTTGTTTTTTTTTAATGATATTGTTTATTATGTAAAGTATAATATATATACCTTTCTATCTTTGTTTTCTCACGCCGATCTTGTTAAATACTTAATAATCATGTAAATTGACTATTTTGTAAAAATAATAGTGTAAAACTAATTGGCTATCTAACATTTACATTTTTTTTCTCTTTTCTTCTTTTTTTTAATAACATTCCATATGTATAATGTACAGTGATATATCATGTGTATGATAAAGACAATTTAGATAAATAATGTTCAACTCATTTTCATTAATAAATCTCCTTATTATCCTCTTTCTCTTATATCTCTTTGTCTACATAGAACAATTATAAAAATGTGTAAATAATTAAATCATCTGTTTCTCGATTAAATATGTGATATAGAAAGTTCTCTGGTTCTAACAAGTATATTTTTTTTCATATAATATATAACTTTACATATATATGTATTATTTTGTAGTGTATTTTTATAAAAACAATTATAGTTAACAATAACTCTGTTTGTCCCAAATACCATTACGAGAATATATCACAATATGTATATGTATGTGTGTGTGTGTGTATTTATATTATATATATATATATATATAAATTATATATATATATATATATATATATACCATTATCTATAAAAGTGTAATTATTTACTATGCAATTTTTCTATACAAACACTTAACTGCTGAAGTCGATGGAGCAGATGTCGCATATTTGCGCTCGATTGTCGAAGACCTGACTGTTCTCCGCCAACTTCTTGTCGCTGCCCCAGCTCAAAATGCAATCTAGCTAAACGTTCTTGTTGCTCTCGTATTTCTGTCATCTGTTCCATACTGCAGTCTTTTCCTATAAACACAATTAACGTTTCTTATTACAGAGATTATTCTGTTTTCATACGTGCAACTACATATACACCAACCAAATGCTCGTAAATTGCCGCTGTGAAAGTCTTCCAATAGTTGCAGCAAAGCTTGCTCCATGTGGCGAACATCGGGAACCTCTGACAGAAAGCAATGGTGTTTGCATGGCACCACAGCTTCATAATAACGTCGAAACAAAACGGAAAAAATATAAAAAACTCAATAAAACTTAAGAAACTCAAATAATTTTGTTATGAATATAAAATCAATATAACAAAATATTACAACTAATATGTATAGTATATAGGAATTATATAAAACAATATATAAATATATTAATTACAAACAAAACCAAAGTAAAATCCGCAAAACAATAACCAAAATTTAAAAGATAAAATCAATCTGTGTTTTAGCATAAAATGTACTTCGAAACTTGAAGCATCGAATTATTACCTTTGTGCTGTCTTGTGATTCTAGGTGGATCCGGTCGATTAGGCCTCTGTTTCTCTTTTTCATTGAGATACGTCAATCGAGACTGATTGCCAATGTAACTTGAGGTATTGGCTAGTCGACCGGAAACCATAGAACCTTGACTCGTTCCCTGACCGGAACTTCCTTTGCTAATAATCGGTGATATCTGTGTATTGCTTTCCCACAGTACTTGTTGCTGCAAAAGTATTACTTCAAAGAATAAACTATGTTATTACTGTTGCTGTTAGTACATAAAATTCTGAACATTTAGGCGCTGCTTAACATGAGATATTCTACCGATACATTGGAGTTGTGCGTATCGGTTTTGCTTGGACGTTGAGATCTTGCGGGCGTTGACGGAGGAGTGGCTTCACCTCCATGGCTAAGCGGTTCTTCGCACTCTTCTTCTTGCACCAACTGTTGCAGCTCACCACATCCAGCTCCTTCCACCATAGCGACAATGTAAAATATTCTTAACTAAAAACAATCGTTCAAAATAATAAATAAAGCGTGAACGTTTGCTTACTCGACGTATGTGTATTCAACTTGATTAACGTAATTATAGAAAGAAAAAATACAAAAAAATAATAGAAATATATTTGAGATATTGTAACTTATAATATTTTTTTATAGTTATTGTATATTATACCGTTCTTACAAAGTGTTTTATCTTACAAACACATCATTCTTTTATACGTCAACAGCTGTAGAATTGTCAGATGTTGTCTGACCAGTTCACCAACTCCGATCGACTTCGATCTTCTCAACGAACGGAATCGATTACTCGCATTGAACAATTGATCGAACTGTCTATATAAATGCGATTGGTCAATTCAACCTGCAACCTGCAACCTGCAACTATTGCGCACGGGTGGTGCACAATGCTGCCAGAAATGGCCCGCACTCGCGCATGCGCAGAGGTTATAGCGTCAGTAAAGTATCTGTCCGTTCGTGAAACTGACGTCCT
>QVNV01003304.1:0-20840 GCA_014825455.1 Pseudomyrmex pallidus
ACACACACAGTTTGCGTTTGAATAGATTAGAAGAAAGAGATAATCATTTCTCTTTCAGAACAAAAAGTTGCAACTTCTTTTACAAAAGATAATGCAATTCTTCTACGCGCGGAAACATGAGACTAAAATATTATTACGCGTGACATACTCTCTCGACTACTTGCATATGTACTTACATGTGATTTCGAAATTTTTTTCAAAAATTATAGATTTATATTACAATATATTTTCGAGGCGTGTGTGTTGTCATCGATAGAAGTATTGTATTTTCCAACTTGTATATACACGAGCGTGCGTGCTGTTTACATATCAAAATCGTGTTCTTTCGACATTTTACCGTGGCGATGGATGACTGCGTTTTATTCGCATCATTTGACAATGGTGTAGTATAAGTTAGAGAGGTATTACAGGCTTACCGTTCGAGCGTCATTGTCCACGGCCGAAGTCTCTTTCAAGCAGCTTTAGAAACATGTACACGATCACACTGATATAAAGAATTACACTTGCAAACATTTTTAATCATCCAACAGTACGAGTGCACGCGAAAATTCGATTAAAATTCGCGTAACTTTCGCGTAACTAACCGCACGGTACTAATGGCCGGCGCGCACTGAACATAGTCGCGATTCAAATTCAACTGGTCGATGTCGATATATCGTTTCTATTCTCATGTTGAAACATGTTGATTGAATATTTTAGCATGTTGTTTTCAATCTCAAATATAAAAAAGGATTTTAAATTGCGATAAAAGTTTTTGTATTTATAAATAATTGTTTTACTTCTCACAATTTATTGCATGTATAATGTTATTTGACTTGAATATTCATCGTAGTCGAGTTTGATATGCACTCACTAACTTTTGCAACATAATTTTATGGAATGTGGTCACAAATATATATATTATATGTGTATAATTGTTGGTCTATACATATATACACATATACATAAATAAATATATATATATATGTATATTATATACATATATATAATATATATGTACACATATATTTCCTATGTGGGTTACATTGGTTGATTAAACTAACCTTTGTACTTAGAAAACTCCTCATCTTGAATTACTGTTGTGCTGTGTAAACACAATTTATGTACAAGTCATATATCTTACAATTCTAAATTTTTTTTTTTTCTGAGAAAACTCATCTTTACTACAAGGTTCAATAATTGAGCTATTATAACACTTGTTATATCGTAGAAAACAAGTTTTTATAATTATTCAAGTGAAATATTGTATTTTAAAAGCATTTGAAATGAATTTGATCGCATATCAATCATCCAATTTAACAAAATTTTAATTATGATAAATAAAATATGCATCTTGTATATTTATAAAATATATACATATACTTATATATATTTATTTTAAATAAAAACATGATAAACATATTTCTCTATACATTATAGTTTTATATTCTTTCTGAATTTTTCACACAAGTGAATTTTACATAAATAATATTCTGACATTTTCTTCGTTATATTTTTTCAGAACATATCTGGTATCAAGTGTAATTCGTACGCTTACATAATGCATTTTAATTTATTCTACTTCAGCATCTTTACATTATTTACATTCTACATCACGTACGTTTTATACATTCTATACCGTAAACCATAAATACAGTATTCGTGTAAATGTTTCTTAAGATGCTTTGACTTACTTCTACTAGTTCAGTTAAGTAGTCTGCGATAAATATTGCATAAAGAGCGAGTTAATATCTCGAAATGTTAAAAAACAACAAAGTAACAACGTGTGTATATATCTACGATAAAAAAAAACACAATTATTACATATTTATTATCAATAATGTGTAATATGTTCGTATCAGTGATTTCACGAAAAAGGTTGGCTTGGCTTCTTCCAAACTCAGTATTAGAAGACTTTCGGAAACATTAAAAACAGAAAGTTTGAATTTGTAAGTAGTTTTATAACCGTTTTACCGAAACAAATCGGCTTTTGTCATCTCTCACTGATTTCGCAAAGTTTTTCTAAATCTAAAAAAATCCCTCCCATTTTCTTCCACATAATATATATACGCGTTCTCTTCATATTTTTATGTGGATGATTTACATTTTATATACATGCGGTGTGTATGAACGGTGACACACTAATATATTCGGCGAAATAGTATTTTATATATATTATGGGCGATGTGTGTAGATCCTTGAGATTTTACACGTGTTTTTTCGCAAGAAGAAAACACGTGTAAAAGCAAAAGTACTTTGTTCTTCTTATGTGATTACGTAACTCTGATCACGTGTCATGTGATTTGTCTCTGACTACTTTGACAAATTGCGTTTTATCGTGAAATTTTTTGTTTAAAAATCAATGAAAATGGGCTCTCTTGCCTATTAATATCAGATAATGGGACCGGACTAAACTTTATAAATATACATTTGAGAAGCAGACACACACACACACACACACACACACACACAAAGATTTATAATAATTAACGAGTCAAGTGTCACCGTCATTTCTTTTTCCGATTCTTTGAACTCTGATCTATGAGAATGTATAATTTTATTTATTGTAAATAAAACAGGAATCATATATATATATATATATATATATATATATATATATATATATATATGTGAAAAACAATTTTATATATTGTGCATCGACACACACACACACATTTTATTTTCAAACAATGAAATTTTTATCTATTGGCCCAGAGATTGTAATGCAAATTGTACGGAGAAAAATTCATAAAAAACGTGAATATGACTCTTTGTACAGCGATCTTGCAAGAAAGTACAACTCTAGAAAAAGAGCCAATGTGGGGCAGGAATAAAAAGTTAATTTCCGATAAAACTGTGTACTTTATTACACATGATCTTCTTAGATAAAAATTGCCAATTAATATTTGAAATAATTAACGTTTACGTATTGTTGCACTTTTTTTTGTATATCGAATACGATGTGATAAAATTGAAAAAAGTTGTTTTTTATACATAAAATAATACATTGAAGAATGCGTTGAATTTATTGTCATGTTGAGTAAGTGTTTTTAATAGTTTTTTTGTGTTTTGCATAGTTCGAAGTTCTGCTGTTATAGTTTAATACTTCAAGGGTAATAATTTATCTTACTAAAAACAGTAAAAACATCTGTGAACCTCAGACTATGGCCACATATCTATATGTTAAAAAAACATCTGTTATTCAAAGATGTTTTTAGTTGCAATGTAATCTTTGATACACGTCTACAGTTTTAGTCATTTCAAACAGAGTATCTTATAGATATTGAATTTTATTGTTCACGTATGTATAATGAACACAATCACATACTTTACTAACTTATAATCATCTCTACTCATGCCATCTTAACTCATGACATCATTATTTACATGAATAATTCATAAAGATGAAATATTACTCACTGTATATTACTATAATGTGTGGTCTCTCTTAAACAGATACTGATTTTTTTTCATCATTAATCTCTCGTATCACATAAATTAGAGTTGCTTTATTACAAAGATAAAAACTTGGAATATTAACTCACAGATTATTCAAAACGAGTTTTATAAAAATGTGCACAATTCTTTTGTGCAGATATTTCTATTAATATAACTTAAATTATATAAGACATTTTGTCTTTTTTTATAATTAAAATCTAGTTATATATAACTTCATGTCTTGTTGTCGTAAAAATTATATAGATATTAAGCAAGTACAAAAACATGTTGATCCTGATCTTCATAGAAAGAATAATGACTGTTTTATATTTAGAAGAATATTCCCACTAAAAAGCCAACAAAATTTGCATTTTAGAACAATATGGTTTCACTTTTCTTCATTTTTCTTGTTTCCACATTTGTTTATCTTTTCAATTTTAAGTGTGTCTCACATATGTTTATTCAAAGTAAACAAATTAAAAAAGTAGGCATACAAAAGCGTAAAATTATTGCAGTGTCTTAAAATGCAATCATGCAAGCTATAATTTATACAAATATGTGTAATATTTATATGTTAATAGGTAATAAATAGGTGTATATTAATATTATTATTACACATTGTTACTACGTCGGATATTTATCATCAAAAAGACATGATTAAGTGTACTCTTTTAACCTTTCCAGGTTTTTCCTTTTGATGACGATAGAGTTTAGCATAATAAATTGCAGCTCGAACTTATATATAAACGAGACGTTTTATCATGAGCATCACATTCAATATTTCTCCGTTGACTCTCAATAAGAGTGTTGAAAAAGAAGCGAAATAATGGTTCGGCTAAATTGCATTGTTGCAATCATCTGTATTGCACTATCGTGCGTCTTCGCGGAAGAAGAATTCTACTCCACTCAGTACGACGACATTGATATTCGCGGTATTTTGGAAAACCCTAAAATGCGAAGTCAATATTACAAGTGTTTTATGGACTTCGCGCCGTGCAGAACAGCAGACGCAAAGTTCTTTAAAGGTACGTGCAATAGTTTATTTTTTTCACAATAAATTATATATTTAATACAATTGGAATTAAATTTTCTTTGAATGGATGTTTAACCGTTTTAGTGCTAACAATAAGCAATTTTTGCAAAAATGTATGAAAATTGCTAAACCTTTTTAAACTCGCAGCGTTATTGCGCTGCGTCGCAATTTTCGATACAAACTCTAACGGTTAAGATAAAAGTTTTTGGGTAAAAATACGAAAAAATTATATAAAATTCCTTCTGAGAAATTTATACAAAAAACACAAAAGAAAATAATTAAAATATCTCTTTAGATTAAAAGCAACTACATTACTATAGAAATTTTTATTTTATATTTTAGTTTTTTATATTTTAGTTTGTGATGTAACTATTTTTTAGGTTTTAATGTTTAAATACAATTTGTATCTTTTGCAACAGAGTTTTAAATATTACTTTAAAAATTTAGGCTTTAAAATATAATAATCAAAAATATATGAAATTAAAATACTGAGAATTGAAATCAATAAGAATGGTTACAAATTTATTTTACTTTCTCAGGAATTGTGGGTGAAGCTTTGCAAACTGAATGCAGAAAATGTTCTGAAAAACAAAAAGAACATTTAGAAACCATGATTGATTGGTATACAAAGAATGATCCTGATAAGTGGCAAGCTTTCGTGGCCAAAATTATTGAAGATATACGAAAGAAAAAGAATAACTGATGAGTACTGACGATATCTACCAAAAACGAGAAAAAGATTCACGTAACAAAAAAAAACTTTACTTATATATGTAATCAATATATTAAATTTTTTATATCTCTGTGTGTGCGTGGAAACTTATATAACCATTTATTATTGTTCACAACTCTGTAGAAAGAAAGAAAATAAAGATGTAGTATTTGTACCGTATTTTATAAAACATTATATTTAAAATCTGATGACTTATAGACGTTTGATCGATTGATCGAAAGGGCAAGCGGTTACCACGAACTGAAAATGACGATTTGTCGGTACATGCGTTACCGACCACGCTAATTTGCGTGTAGTACCGACAAATCGTCGTTTTCAGTTCGTGGTAACCGCAGTGCGCATGCGCGCCGAGCCGAAAGCCGAACAGTTCGAGATTGCTCTGCATGTCGGTAATATTGATGCACGTGCATCGAAAAAGTACCTTACGTAGCATACTCACCGACAAGCTGCTCGTGGACATGGCTACATAGTTGCCAATGTGTATCACTGTAGTTACAGGCGTTATAGCGCTGACGAACAGGGCGAAAAAGCGATAACAGTTAAACTGGAGCCGTGGCCGCTCTCAGTCTTCTCTTTGGTTTTAGCAAACCAAATCGTAACACCTGTAAACCTGTCATATCAGATCGTCGATTCAGCATGAAGATAGCTATTCACCCATTAACAGCGAATCCTACGGCAGCTTGGCGCGAGTTATCGCAGCATCAGAAAGTTGTTAAGATAACTGCTAAATTACCAACAACTGAAGCACCGACCAATAAAGTATGTTTAAACTTTTGCGCCGTTTTACCTTCCTTCTTTTTATACAGAAAGACGTGTTTGTGGTAACCTTTCGCTCCTTAATTTTCTATAGTTATTAATTGTTTTCTGTAGTTATTAATTATAATTATACAGTTAGAAATTTTGTGTTTTCTTTTTTATAATTGTGAACTGTATCACTTCATTTAAACAACGCATAAAAGATTTAACAAAATAAATAAAATCTTTTCAGTTACGCGTAGTATGTATGAGTGATACACACTCACTCACACCTTTTATCAAGTTTGATATACCTGAAGGAGATGTCTTTATTCATGCCGGGGATTTTACGAAATGTGGTAGTTTACAAGAAGTTATAGAATTCAATAATTGGATAGGTAAATGTATATATATGTATATATATAAATGTTATCTTTGATTGAGATATTAAAGATATATGTTAAGTGATGTATATTGTATATTTATAGGTAATTTACCACATAAACACAAAATAGTTATAGCTGGAAATCATGAACTTAGCTTTGATCCAACATTTACACATCCCTTTTCCGTGCATACTAGTGGAGATCATCAGAAGCATACAGGGACTAGTATACTTGATGATATACCCACTTTGGGCATGTCAAAAGATACTCTTGCTGAAGCTATCAAAACTGCTAATGTTAAAGATTATTTGACAAATTGTACATACTTGGAAGATTCTGAAGTTTTAGTACATGGAATCAAAATATATGGTACTCCATGGTAAATATGGATTGCATGGATTGCATCTCCTGTTAGCTTTATTATAAATAACTTAGCAATAAATGAGCATAAAGTTATCTACTAATTTATATCAATTAAAAACTTTTGTAAATTAGAAAGCTAAAATTGAATTTATAAGAGAGAATTCTTTTCAATTTGTCAATTGTGTAAAGATATCTCTCAAGATTTAAATATTTTAGAAATTATGGTGGATTGAATTAGAAGCAAACCAAACATGTGTGAGAGCCATACTATGAAAAATATTTGTAGACAACCATTTCAGATATAAGAGATTCTTATTTCTGAGGGACATTTCGTTGAAACTTTAGGCAACCAGAGTTTTGTAAGTGGGCATTTAACGTACCGCGTGGAGAAGCATGCCTTTCCAAATGGGAAATGATTCCATCAGACACAGATATCCTCGTAACACACACTCCTCCTGTAGGTCATGGAGATCTGTGCTGTAGCGGAGTACGTGCTGGATGCGTTGAATTGTTGTCAACTGTGCAGAATCGTGTAAAACCTAAATATCACGTATTTGGTCATATACATGAAGGTACAGCAAACTTTCAAGTATATTCTTGAGTTTGAATGGAAAAATATTTGATTCATTCTGTCTATATGTATAATTTTGTTTCTTACAGGATATGGAATATCCTCAGATGGCAAAATAATATATATTAATGCATCGACATGCGATCTAAATTATCTACCAAGTAATCCTCCAATAGTATTTGATATAACATTACCTCCTGGCGTTGAAAAATCATAAATCTTCAAAGAGACAAACATCCTTTGGTACTTAATTATTATATCTTTCTTACGAGCTTGAGAAAAAAAACTACATGATCGATTTACAATTATGTAGAGTTTCTTGCCTTAATTTAAATCGTGATGTATGTATAAAATTATAGAATAAGTACTAATTTATCTTTTTTTACACAATTTGTAATATCGTAATATTAGATGAGATGTAATTAAATATG
Source organism: Pseudomyrmex pallidus (assembly GCA_014825455.1). NCBI lineage: Eukaryota > Metazoa > Arthropoda > Insecta > Hymenoptera > Formicidae > Pseudomyrmex > Pseudomyrmex pallidus. The sequence goes on from QVNV01003304.1 coordinate 7,670, forward strand.
TGATCTTTTCTTGAGTAAACATCTAGCTAACACATTCTACTACCCAGAACAAAATGAAATAAAAGTAATAATAATAAATAACAATAGAAACGAACATTTCGAGAAAGTAATTTTTTTGGAATATATAATCTCGACTTATTATATCACTAATAAAACACCATTTTCACTTTTTTTATACATTTATTGCAATATCCAATCACATGATAAGTGAAAAACTTGCATTTGTCATAATCATTGTAGTCAGGCTAAATCTTGATATTTGGTCCGAGATTATTTTGAATAAAAATAATCTGTCAAAACCGATTTGTTTTGTTTTTTCATGTCATCGGTGCCGTAAATCATCGCGTTAAAACATGGTCAGTGCCATTTCCCTATTACGTACAATGTAAATAACAAATTTTATCGCGATAAACTTAGTTTAGTCTTGCATAATTATGAAAATTATCAAATTTGCGATAATAGGAAAACCTTCTTATAGATATTGCAGATCTAAAATTTATCTAAACACGGAATCTCCGTGGTAGCAAATTACAGTAAGCGATTATGTGCATTGATGATATTTATAGTTTACAAATATTTCGATTTCTACAATTCAATAAAACAGATCGATTCTTCTCTTATCTTTTTGTTAAACAATGCTACCTATCATAAGTTACAACACTGCACTAAAGTTCAAAACCTTAAATCACACAAAAGCATTATGCATTCTTACTATTGTTTGTAAAAATTGAGAATATTTTTTGACTATTGAGTTTCAAAGGAAAAACCGTCTTATATGTACATATTATATATAAATTTTCTAAAAATTTATTGTAGTTTTGTATATCGATGCTGTCATCATGTTCATAAAGTTCATGAAAAAATAGATAACAATCTCAATTTGGAATTAGGATACAGAAATGTGTACCAGCCTCCTTGCTCTGTAACTTATAATAATTTCATTATTGTTAACGTATCGTTGCGCTACTTTTTGTCTGCACCCAAAATAATCATAACGTATACGTTAAAAGTTTTAGAATAAGCCCGCTGGCTAGCAGATGAATGAAACTATTCTTATATGACTAACATTAAACAAATGTAAAAAGAGTATACATTCTTCTTACATAAGTTTTACAATATACGGAAGATTTTTGTCTAATACGGTACGTTAGAAAACAGGTACGATACTGATTCACCATTGTGAGTCCGCCTCACGGCTTCAGCAAACATCATCGAGACATCAATACACTGGAAAACAAAGGTATTTAGTGTCACGTTAAAATTCACTCACTCACTCACTCACTCTCTTTTTTTCTCTCCTTTCTATATAAATTATCACAATAAGAATGTCTGTATCGCAAGAAAAACAATTACCTGGATTCTTGGGCAATCTTTCATGTGACCATCTTGAGGAATAGTATTAGTGACTACTACAGCTTCAAAACAAGCATTGTTAATCCTGCTAATTGCGGGGCCGCTGAATATTCCATGTGTTAGTATAGCGTAAACTTTCGTGGCTCCAGCTTCTAACAGCTTTTCTGCTGCATGACAAATAGTACCGCAGGTATCAGCCATATCATCCACCAGAATCGCGACTCTGTCTTTGACGTCTCCAACCAATACCATGCTGGCGACTTCATTTGCTTTTTTCCTTTCTTTGTGTATAAGCGCGAACTCAACGTTTAATCGATCAGCAATAGACGTGACTCTGCAAAATACAAGAGTTATGATCAACATATCTTCATTAAAATTCTCTTTTTTTCTTAAGAAATTATCTCGCTTACCTCTTAGCGCCACCTGCATCCGGAGAAACAATGATGCTGTTTCGCCATTCATAAATATTTTCTTTTATCCATTTGAGGACGGCTGGTTCGGCAAATAAATTGTCTACTGGGATGTCAAAAAATCCTTGTATTTGACTAGCATGCAAGTCCATTGTAATGATATGATCTGCACCAGCTACCGAAAGCATATTCGCCACTAGTTTTGCCGAAATCGGAGCGCGACTCTGCAAAACATTTCAATAAGATAAGTTTCAAGAATTTAGATGAGTCCCTCAAGTCCATTTGCAACTGGAAATATCCTGCAATTTAAAAAAATTAAAATTCTTCATGAGCAATATCAAACTTATATCACAAGAAATAAAAAAAATCGCGAATCTAGATTTTGTGTTACATTCAAAACTAAAAAAAAAACCTTTTTGAAAGATACTCTATTTCAACTATATCTGTCTTTTCGAAAGACACACGATGATTAATACTAAACATTGGAAATTATAATAATTACCAAAAGATTGTTTTTTCTTGGAGGGGACAAAATATGAATACAATGGCCATTTACTAAAAAATATTCTTTTTTAAGAACTGTGTATTCATAAAATATAGTTTTACAGGAAAACAACTAATTGTTGCAAATGCACCCCAGTTAGACTCTTAACAACAGTAAATGAAGCAAATTATCTAAAATTAAAAACGAACGCAAAACAAAACACAATGCATCTCGGTCCTTTGCCCTCGTGTAGCAAAGGATTGTAGGAGATGAACAAGAGGGCAAATAGTGATAATACGTAGACGTAAAGTGCACATCAATAAAGATAAAAATTAATTCTTTTTTAACAAACGACTATATCAATATTGCGAGTGCATCTTTAATATTGTGTGTATATTTATGCAACATTATATGAAAGGTAATTTACAGTTGCAAATTATGTTCGTATTAGTATATCGTTCTTTAAAATCGAGAAATGCATTGTGCGCAAATAATGGAACAGTTTTAGTAAACTAGTACTGAAGTAAAAATAGCTATGTTATACTAATAAGCTATTAATAATTGTTTTAAGATATATTTTCCCATGATTATTGACAACACAAGTTATTATATCAAAGTAACTCATTGACATTCTTATACTATCACTTATATGTAAGCGTTAATGAGATAAGGTTTGATTAGTGCATTCGGACGATAACATCGACATCGACAAGCTTCGATAATTAGTACCCAATGAAACATGTGCGTACCCCACTGTAATAATAATTGCCAACAATGTACTGCTATTATATTAATATTTTGCCCTCTCATTCGGATATCAATATGCTTTGACCAAATGTTTCATTCATTCATTCAATCATGGGGATACCACTGTGTTGTATAGCAACGATATTATAAGTTTGGTTAGTCCTACAAAGAAAATTCTTGTTTGAATTCAAAAAGTACAAATCGAATTACAAATCGAATGGTTCATCGAATTATTGCAAACGCTGCACTCGACAATCTCGTTGCTATTATACTCACTGTAGACAGATCGGGCAGAATATCCTGAAAACACGCAACTATTCAGAAAAATAAACAAGACACAATTTTGATTTTTACTATGTATAAACATACATAATTAATAATATTAATATCTTTTGTTTTGTAATATTTTGAAATATAAAGCGCTGCTTATATTTCAAATGGCAGCTTTCTATCTATTTGATGCAGTGTTGGAGCATCACGTTCACGAATGCAGTGCTAGGAGATCGTGAGACAATCCACACATCCTTGAAATACAAATACATCAAGCTTCATATTTTTTCTCTACAAGTCATAAAAAAAACTAGATAATAAAAAAAAGTCAGAACTATTTTGAAAGTGTTTTTAGGTCTTTAAATCATAAAAAAAAAAAAAAAAAAAAAAAAAAAAAAAAAAAAAAAAAAAAAAAAAAAAAAAAAAAAAAAAAAAAAAAAAAAAAAAAAAAAAAATGACCATTTGATTCCACAATCTCAAAACATAAACTCCAAATGTTTCACTTTTATCTCCAAGCATAAAACCCCAAATGTCTTTTATCTTCACATCTATCTTAATCTATCATGCAACATATTCCTGAGTTTTTCTTTTACCGTCAATGCTTACTTGATAAAAACAGAAAAGTAAACAATCGAATGACAATAGGAAAATTCCATATTATCATATTAGTTTACGCAGACCAGACATTCATGAATATTTTGTTACATACTGATAGCTCTTTTTTAAAAAATTTATTCAGTCAATCCCAAGTGCCACGAATGACATCAAATTTGGACATTGCTTCTTGTAATGTTATATGTTTGCAATTAAAACTGTATGTCATTTGTCTATATATCATTTTTGAAATATTAAAATAATAACTTTTATACAAGTGTTCTTATAAGTAAAGCAATACACACGATTATTACATTACATTGTATTGAATAATGTTACTATCTAAATAAACTTTAATGTTGTGAATTTTATATACTAAGAATGTATAGAAATAACAAATTTTTCTTATGTACATATACATATATAAATAAAAAACTAAAATAAGAAGAAATAAATGAATCCATAAGAAATAAACTGACTGCGTAAATGTTATTATCTTAACAGCAAAATTACACAGAAGACCCCCCCAGAAAGAAATCTAGCACGAGTTTTGCAACATTCAGTTAGTCATCCAGCTGTTGATAACCTTGTGTCATCATCGAACATGTTTGATATATATGTGCATTTGCATTGCTGGAGATATCTAGAATATTTACTATTTAGTCCATTACAAACATCTCGTGTGATTGCATTAATTATAAATAAGTGAAAATTATAACTCTGTGTAATATAATATTACATATGCTTGTGTATACTATTTTTCTTTTAACATTTCCAAACAATGATATGTATATCTATATATACGTATTGATACTGAAAAAAGCATCGAATATGTTTCAAAATACAACTTTGATATATGACGTTAATCTGAATTATTACTGCTCGCATAAACTGAACTCATGCTTCATGTATACAAGACTTATGAATTTTATATAAATGATATAGTTTATGTATAATTATTTTATAATTTACAGTATATGAAATGTTGCAACTTTTACTTATTCTTCATGCATTTGATATTGTATCTAATATTTTTCCTTCTTTCTCTTTCTTTGTTATGTGTGTGTGTGTATATACATACTTAACTATCGATCTACCATTTACTTCATACAAAAAGATAAACAAGTAATATCTTTTTATGCACATTCTTATATTTTGTATTAAAATTTTAAGTTGTGTTTTATTTATTCTACAAAGTAAAAAAGATACACACACACACACATATATTTTTTTGAAGAATCCTATAAAATATAAGATCAATAATCAGCGAATAGTGAAATTTTTGTAACATATAAATATACTATCTGGTGCCCAATGACATAAAGCCTGCAGAGTACAAGCAAATTTTACATGATGATGAAATCGAGTTTTGCGTTTGGTAAATGATATTATCCCACTGGTCTGTTGCAAAGCTATATGAAAAAATATAAAAATATAGAACAAATAAAAAAGAACCACCGCAAGTTACCCTGAATTTCCAGTCGTTTGACTTCAGCACAATTTTTTTTGAGTCTTCACCATCACCGCCCTGTGAAGATAATACAAAAAAGAAATTCTCCATTGTATTTCCTCTTCTTCTCCTCGCACATTTGTTATATTTACTTCTCAAAAGAAAACTTAAACGAAAAAACATTAGACAGAAAGAGAACTTGAAATATTTTCCTAACAAACACATTTTTCCACTTGCACTAATAGTATGTAATTTATAGTAATATGAATACTGAACTTATATTGCACATATTCACTTATTACTTAATATTCGAAAAGGCTTATCTCTTTATACAGAAAGCTTTTTCTAAAAGCTCCTCATACATTACATTAATAACATTTTTTAACTAACATGTTTTTTTTATTGTTACTAAAATCTCTTTCTCTTTCGTTCGATCTATTCATGGTATAATGCACTACTTGCATAACTGTGAGACACACAAGTCCTGCTGGAAAATTAGTGTATTCACATATTATATATTTGAAAATCATATTATTGTTAGTCTTAAGCCTATCATTAAAAAATCATTAATATTTATGTATTCATATGTAGGCTATCATTATGTTAAATGTTAGATTAATCAAAGGTTATATTAGTAATAACTAGTGTTAAAGGAATCATTTTGCAGCAGATGTATCTATGTAGTCATACAGGTACACAGCTACAATATGATGCAATGATTATATAAGTGTTGTACAGTGTATGTACATACATTTATTTTTAATTGCTAAAATGTTATGTACTTTGTGAATATGCATAGAAAATGAAATGTTATAAAACAATAACTTATTCCAATAATAATTTAATTTTGTGTGTGATGTGTATATACTATAAAAATATTTTATCTTATATTAAAAAGCTAAAATTACTTATAGCGTATAAATGTAGCGTTGTTATTAAATAAATAATATTTACAAGTGTTTTTGTTTTATAAAAATATTATGCTTGTTTATATCAACTACTTAGACGGCAAAGTTTTATTTAAATAATTGTTATTTTTCTCTGTTACCTTGTCTTTCTTATCTTGCCTTGCGTATGGAAAACAAGGGATAACTGCTGTCACTCGAGATGCTGAAGCAATTTTGCAAGCATTGATCATGATGAGAAGCTCCATTAGATTGTCGTTCACTTCACCGCTTCCACTTTGGACAATGTACACATCTTCGCCACGAACTGATTCTCCTATCTCCACGCTAAATATTATTAAATACACTATTACTTTCCGCAACTTTATACAACAATCGAAAAGAATATAAAAATGAGAATTTCCAACATTAATGTTATGCTCGATTAGATTATGTCATTAATTTTGTCTTTTATATAGAACGAATAATTATTATCGTAGTTACTAATATAAAAATATCGAGTTAAAGTACAGTGAAATTTGATCGTCTCTCTATAAATGTGAAAAATTCAGAGTACTAACTCCTCACTGATAGATACCTCGGTGCTAAAAACGATGATGAGGATCTTCTCAGTTATAATCAACAATTTGCAACGTTCGCATATTTCGGCTTGTGCCGTGTATGCGAAGCACGAGAACAAAGTAATTTGCAACTAGCGTACGTTGCATGTTCTGAAAGCCTTAATATCGCGAATACACGCGTGCCGCATGTTGCGTCAAAAACGATCGGAGCCAAAAAAAAACAAATCGGCGAACGCGATCATCGAGTTAAACCATTCAGTTTTTTTCTTTTTTGCGGCGGACAGTTGCTCTTGCAACGGGGTTGTTCGGAGCGTTGACTCGGCAAAAGGAATGCTATAAATACGTATAAAATTTATGAGTGCGCAGAATAAAAAGACGCGAAACGTCATGGTGCTGGTAGCGAGCAGAATCACCGAGCGGAAAAAATGTGATCGGCGCGTGCGATGACACGTGGTCGCGAGAGCTACGGCTTCAGCGCGATTGACAATAACGTGTTTAAGAATCGGAATCTGTAACGACCATTACCATGTCTCGAGGTTGCTGAATTTCTTGGTGACAACTTTGCCGATGTCGATGCCAAGCCGGTCCACGATCCGCTGAGCCAGATCCGGATGCGAAGTCCCGCTGAAGATCTTGATATTCGGCATCCTGCTTTGCAAGACTCTCACGCGAGAATTTTCCAAGTTTGCGCGTAACAAACTCTTGGCTCGTACTGGCTGCGATACAGGCATCACTACAACAGAAACCACCGTAACGTCTGGCCAATCGGCGATCGCCCGACGAAGCGGACGTGACGTCACACCGAATTACGCTCCGCCTCTCTCACGCGGAGAGTATTAACGCGTCAACGTCTTATCGGAGGTCCGGGTCCTATCGTTTTCTGCGTGTTTACGAAGGAAAATAATGATCTCAGATATGAGAGACGATCTTATATCGTTGCGTAAATCAACGGTTGCAACATTGGCCGCGTCGATTGGCCGCGCGGCGTCTCTCGGCGCGTCGCCGATAATCAATACAACGACGACGCAATTCGGTTCCACTATGCGCTCTCTTTATCTCTCTCTCTCTCTTTTTCGTCTTCACTTTTTCTATCTGTTTCAGCTGCCCTTGTTTTATTTATTCTTATGCAACTCGAGTGTCCGCAACAATTATGTCTCTTTCGAGAGACAAGCACGTGCTTTCCGTCTCTCGCGAACATGTTCTTTCTCACGTTTGCCTCGCGACAATAATAACAATCTAAACAAATATGTATCTCAATTGGAAATATTAGGACATATATCTACCACAATTGGAGCTTAATTGCATTACAGCTTGCCGAAGGCAGCGAACAACGATGTGAACCTAGATAAAATTTAAAAGACGCGGGACAACAGGTGATTTTACTTTAGCGCCTGTTCCTTTGACTATGAAAATACGACGTCGCCCTTGGCAAATTCGGACTTTTAATCGAGATATATCGCGCCCTCATCGACCAATTGAGCAATATGGAAACTAAAACCAATACAGACTCGCTCGTGGATTTTGTTGTCAGATAATATTGACAGAACTGTTGACGGAACTCTGTAGGCTGCATTCCGATATTCAATCCTATAAAAACCTTAATACTTCACGCGTTACATGTACTTAAGATTTCTAGCTTAGTGGATACTACGGCTCTGTGGTTCTTGCGTGAATTTGCTGCCAATCTGTCTATGTATTGTTTTCACTTTATTTACAGGATAATTAATTATATGTATATTTTTAATTATACATATATATATATATATATAGATTTTGTTCCAGTAATACAGATCGTCGAAAAAAATAGACAAATGTCTTATTATACTCTACTAGATGGACAAATTGAGATGCACATTCACCACCAAAATGCAGCAGTTACAGTTTACATTAATGCAACAGATAATACTTTGGTTTTATGACGACACATAGAAATCTTACTCAATCTTATGTCCTTGTAGAATTATTGGGGTTCACTGAGCCACGACTGCACCAAAACCCATAACTAAACCAAGTGGTCAGAGGCCCGTACGTATATACACATACGCGACGATGAAGCGCCGGTGGCGCTGATCGAATATGTAGTAAACGTGCATGTGTGTGTACGACGGCGTGAGTTTCTGCCACACACCACGGGTTAGGTTCGACCGCGCGCGCTGGGTGACGCGAAATTTTGGGTGACAGGCGAGATTTTGCGATATCGCGTGGAAAAATAAACCAAATCTTTAGGACAACGCGAGCAACACGCCGTAACCCGTGAACGGTTATTCACGTGACAATGATAACGTGCTAACCGTCCCTACGATTCAGAAGCCATGGCAAACATCGCGGCACAGCGAATCAAACGGGAATTTAAAGAGGTTATAAAGAGCGAGGAGGTGAGTGAGCGAAAAGTCGTGGCCGAAGATGTAAATTCCATTTCTGCTTTCTATGTATGTATATATGTACATAATATATATATATATATATATATATATACATGTGTATATATCTTTTGCTAAGTACAGCGAATGTGAAAATTCGTGTTCGCGCTTTTAAAATCCGAAATCTTTGCACGCGATTCGTATCGGCCACTGACAGATTTATGCACAAATTCGAGCTCAATTGCTTTTTACGTGTCCGTTTATCCAACTGTCATTTACACATACGGTCTTTGTAATTTCTTTCGAGAATACTCGATGAGAGTTCAATTCACGAACCATGCCTCCTTGTCTATAAAACATGCGCGTTGATTGTAATTACTTAAAATTAACAATTTTGTATATAACAAAATAAGTTTTTGTTTCATTGTTTGCTTTTGTAAAACGATACGTTTTTCTTTAGCGAACAACATAGTCGTATATTTACAGAGGATGACATGCATCAATATACGATGCAATAATTAGCAATGTCTTCGTCCGTCCATGTCAACAGTCTAATTAAATCGTATGAATATAGATATTAGATGTGTACTCACCGCAATGTCTGGGATCTCGATTGCAGTGAGATCCTCGAGCGGCTTTACACTTTTTCAAATTGCTCATTCCGTACTCACATTGACATTCCCTGTGATTAAATGCTTCTTCCACATGCTTCTAAGGCGGTCGAATTACGCCAGTAACATAATATGACAGTTTCGAATTATCACTAGCAATCGTGATATTGTTTATCACGTCTAAATGTCATAGGTTATGTCGATTGCATGTTTATTTTGAACATTATTGCCAATGACGTAGCACCACAAGCAGACTATATGGAAAAGTTTAGCAATACATTGTATTTTATCTAATTCTCGTAAATATGTCTATCCATGATTACATAATCAATCTTTGCGAAAGAGTGATCAAGATAAACAAGTGTGACGTACGTTAAAATGATAGAAAACAATTTTAGTTTGTATATATGTGCGCTATACACTGACTAGAAATAATTTCATAACTCAGTTCAATTGTTTATTGTAAAAAAAACCATTATTTTTATGAATCTCTACAAATAAATTAATATTTTTTATCTATATATAAAATATATGATTATTTGTTTCTGTGTGTAAAAAATAAGTTTATATGTAAATGTAATTTATTAGTAATTTATATGCACATAAAACTTTTTCTCTAACATATATTCAAATTGCATATATATTAAGACTAATATATTTATAACAAGTTATAATTTTCTACCACTCTATTTATTTGATATTTTTAATAGATAGCAAAATGTGCGATTAAAGTTGAATTAGTCAACGATAGTCTCACGGAATTAAAAGGTGAGATTGCTGGTCCACCAGACACACCATATGAAGGTGGTAATTTTGTGCTGGAGATTAAGGTTCCCGAAACATATCCTTTTAACCCCCCCAAAGTAAGTTATTAAGAAATATGTACAGATATAAGATTGTAAAAAACCAAAAAAACAATTTGTTTTCTTTATTTTCAATAATACCTATTAATTCTAATTGCAATATACACAATATAAGAAAAGATTCAGATTATAATATCTATTTCCTTCAGAATTAACTGTAAAAATGGTTATAAGCAAAAAGATATTTTGTGTATTGTATAACTAATATAAAAAAACCTTTATTTGATAGGTACGCTTTATAACAAAAATATGGCATCCTAATATATCTTCTGTTACTGGTGCCATCTGTTTGGATATCTTAAAAGATCAATGGTATGTGTTATTTAAATCACTCATACATATGTTGTATGTGTATAACATCTAAGAATCTATAAAGTATTTATATAACTTTTGTAATTATAACATAATTAAAACTTTATTTTTGTATCTAAGGGCTGCTGCAATGACTTTACGTACAGTATTGCTGTCACTACAAGCATTATTATCTGCAGCGGAACCTGATGATCCTCAAGATGCTGTAGTAGCAAAACAGTATAAAGAACACCCCGAAATGTTTAGGCAAACTGCCACACATTGGACATTTGTATATGCAGGTGGTATGTATTATAATTACATGCGTGTTATGTTGAGCAACCTTTTGATTTATGTTGACCATAGGTCCAGCAAAAATGCCTGATTTAGATGACAAAATAAGAAGATTAACAGATATGGGAATCGAGGAACATAATGCAAGAGTTGCTTTGTCTTCATATAATTGGGACTTGGAACGCGCCACCGAGCACTGCCTCTTCAGTTAGTGATAACTAACATGACATAGCTAATCTGTCACGTTTATAAACATCATCCTGTCACTGAAAGTTTTTTTGTAATAATATCATTTTCAAATATCATCAGTGATGTTATTTCGAAAGAAATTGAATTTCGCACTTATGACAATATTTGGATGCAAAAACATTATTGAAAAGCAATTCACGCAAAAAATTACCCACTAATTCATTTAAATTATAGACAGAAAATGAGAAAATAATTAATAAAAACTACAGCATACGTTAGTTAAATTAGGAGCATTTTGTAAGCAATATGTTATGTAATACAAGTAAAATTTCATATTGATTTGAAAAAAAAAGAAAAAAAAATAGTAAAATTTCTCTAAGAACGTGATATAAAAATTCGAATTTAAGGTAACGTTTGAGTTTTAATTATCCAATTTTCCATTCTATGTAATAGTTTAATGTGTTACCAATTTTAATTTTTAATTGTGTTTAAATTGAATCAAATTTATATGAATTAAATAAATTTTATATAAAAAACTGCATTTTTTGCTATATATGTATATGTAGTTTATATCTTTTCAAGTGTGTGGTTATATAAATATTTTGATTGCAGTTTCTATATAATTTATATTATCTATCAATGATAAAAAAAATATCTGCATTTGTAATTTTATGCAGACTGTTTCACAGGTATAATAAAAATAATATAATTGTTTTCTCGATTTTTATACATAGAATTATCTCTGGTAAATATAAATAATAAAAAAAAAGAACATAACTGAAAATATATGCAAATAAGATTGTTTGAGATTACAAAGTACAGCAAAAATATATTTTTCAATTTAGTTTTTTGTGATATATATCAATCCATATTGTATAAAAATTCACAATTTTTGTGTAAGTCTTTCTATTTGATACTTGTGTAATTAAAAAATTGCTAAGTAATTTGATCATCACTTAGACTTATAATTGTGCAGAAGTAAGGATGTATGTATATCTTTATATATAGATACTATATAAATATGTGCAAAAATACAATTCTTTCCTTTTTAGTTTTTTGATAGATTTAAAATAGAGAATCTAATTTGAGAGCAAATCTGATTGTATATTATTGAAGTGTATGCTTGTATAAAAAAAATTCTAAACTTAATTTCACTTTGTGTTAATACTTTATACTTTTGTACATTATTCACGTTGACTTGTGAGGTGATAAAATTGTTTTTTATCACTTCATGGATATGTATACGTGCATGTTCTGTGTACATATTCTGTCATTCTTTTTGTATTTGCATCACGTAGTGTACATTCCAGATTTAAACATAAATAGCATTTATTTATAAATTTATAATTTGATTTAATATTAAATTGCAGACGTTAAAATGTACAATTGTGAGAAAGATTTAAGAAAATTAGATAACTTTCGATTTTAAGTAAAAAAAACAACGGATGACTTTTGTTTTTGGTAACTAACTTAAAAAATTATTAAATACACACACACACACAAAGAGTGATGTTCGTTTAGAAAGAGATGAAAATTTAATTAGTATCATTTGTATAATAATGTATATGACGCAGAAATGCATAATTTTACGTACAATCAGATGTTAAATATGTGTTGTATTATGAAAGGATGAAGATTAACTAGCTTCAATGTATTGTATTCATGTTTACATACTGTCAGCAATTCACCATATACATATAGCATTAATTACTCAATCAAATTTACCTCTTTCTTTCACATATTCAGCTCGCAAAATACACAATCATTCATATTATTTGTGAATGTTTCTG
>QVNV01003305.1:0-17164 GCA_014825455.1 Pseudomyrmex pallidus
TGTGAACATGTATATATATATGTACGCATATATATAGACACGCATATTTTCCGCACAACACCCTGCGATCGGCTCGTAAGACCTTATTTATATTTCGTAGTTTAGTAACTTTCACGAGCCTAAATATTCTTTATTAATTGTTTAAAAAAAGGGTGGATTGATACATACATTTGCCAATATTTTATATTTTTTTCGTTAACAAATATAACAAATAATACTCTCATTACAAAGAGATCTAACAGGTTTAGGCACAGTGTGTTGGTCAAAAACAAAACGCACAGTGCTTTCATCGGTGTTACGCATTTTACAAATATTGGTATAAAACTATAAAAAATATGTATTATATAAGAAATATGTATTGTATATATACACCATTTTTCCATCGCGCTTTTCTCTCATCCACAGGTGTGAAATCATCTTTGAAATCGATTATTGATCCGCGAACTTTGGCGCGCGTTTCTCTATGAAAGCCTTCATTCCCTCCTTCCGGTCGTCCTGAAACCCAGTATTTTAACGGTATTAATTGTCTGCTCGCGCCAATGATCGCTCATTTTATACAAGAACGTTCTGATGATTCCTACCAAAGAAAACGTGCTGTAGAAGAGTTTCTTCTCGAACCGAAGACCCTCTTGTAACGTCATCTCGTAAGCTACAAAAAGTAACAATATATAATATTAGATAAGCACAATGTAGGATTATATATCGAGTTAAATTCTTCAGACACTTAAATAACTACCGGTATTCACACATTCTTTAGCGATCGCGACGACTGGTTTCGATAAGGACGCGATTCTCTCGCCCAATTTTATCGCCTCTCCGACGACCTGATCAGGTGGGAAAACCTTACTGACTAAACCTAAAAAGGATACAATTTTTAAGTATTTATACATCAAAACAAATGTCCACAAAATATGTGTTCATTGTGATGACAAATGTCTGACTTCTGTGTTGATGTACAAACTCACCTTTTCTCTCTGCTTCTTCCGCGCTCATCATATCGCCGGTGAGCACAAGTTCCATGGCCCTACTCTTGCCAATGATTCTGGGCAGTCTCTGAGTGCCACCTGCCCCGGGGATTGTGCCGAGATTGATCTCCGGCTGGCCGAACTTTGCTTTCTCGCCTGCGTAAACGACGTCGCACATCATTACAAACTCATTGCCGCCGCCTAACTGTAATCGACAAAAAAAACCATCCCTTTTTTGTGTTATCTTTGGTTGTTTTAAATGTCTGTTCTTTTTTAAGTCAGTTCTGCACTTACAGCATAGCCATTTACGGCGGCAATAATGGGTTTTTTACACTTGGAGATGCAGTCCCACTGACTCAAGAAGTTTTCTTTTATATTTGTCGCAAATGTCTTGTCGCTCATCTCCTTAATGTCGGCGCCTGTAAAAATAAATGCACAGATGTCTATAGTAAGCAGATTTACATAAGACTATTTAGACGAGATATAACAAAGATAACACATATGTGTAACCACCTAAATATCAGATAAAGTGAAAAACATCACGGTTCAAAGTTTAGTAATCTCTTTTACCAGCGGCAAACGCCTTCTCGCTTCCGGTAACAACTACAGCACCGATGGATGGATCTGCTTCTGCGTGTTGCAAGGCGTGCTGAACTTCCAGCATTAATTCGTTGCATAATGCATTCAGGGCTTTGATTCTGTTCAACGTAATAAGAGTCACATTCTTCTTTTCACCTGCAGTCTCAACCTTGATATGTTCAAAATTGCTCGTCTGGGAAAGACCTGAGAATCAGATTATTTTTTTATGATCGAATGAGATAAAAAAAAGGATAAGATAAATTTTCCTCTCGTTATTTCACAGATTGCTTAATTTCTCTAAAAACGTGTATGAACGATTACTTATTTAGATTATTAATTTAAAAATTTCGCGCTAAACGATGCTCGAATGGCACGACAAAACTCGGTACGTGATTTCTCGCCTTTGATCCGAAGTAATTTAATCAATTAAACGAGTAGTGGAATTGATATATGTATGTATGTATAGTCAAAAAATTATATTTTGTTTTCTTTTAAAAGCTTATATTTGACACATCTAAGATTTTTATTTTGTTCCATATTTTCTTTCATATAAAAAAACTTTGTTTAAAAAATTGTTAGCCACAAAAAGTTAAAAAAAACTTTCAGTACTCTACGATAAAATTTTAACATTTTGTCTTATGTAAATTCTCATGTAAATTGTTTTTAAATAGTTTTATCAAAACATAAATTTTTTTTACCAAGTGAGTATATGGAACACTCCATAGGTCAAATATCGCTGCCGGTTCTAGTTGCGACAATTCGTTGTTGTGAGCGATACAAAAACTCTTGTTATTGTTGTACTTACAAGAGTAATATCTGACGGCAGGTGCGATCAGCGGATGCGGCTTTCGGGCGACGTGCGACGCGCTTGAAAAAAGGATTTGAAACGCACGAGTGACAGACATGTTGATCGTTCGAACACTTGTAGACAAATCTCGACTCTCGACATGTGACGTTTCTTCACGACTTATCGTGTTGACGGGCGCAATTCTGCCAACTTGATGGAAGAAATGTTACTAATTTTCTTCTCAACGCGAGAACTTTATTTCAATTTATAATAAAATAAAAGAATTTTTTTTCGGACCACAAACAAAAATGGGAGTTTTTGCCGCAACTGTTAATTTTTGAAAAGCCAGTTTTTTGACACTTATCATATAGTAATTTATCATATATTTATCATATATTTCCTAGTCGGATCTTATAAGATCGTTTTATTTATGTACGTCCCTATTATTATACATATATACGCACACACATGTAAATAAAAGACGGTCTTATCTCGAAGGAGACAACTACGCCGACCTTTGACCTAGCAATGTTTGCTACCAACTTTTTAACTTGAGCGCGTGACGCGTAAAGTGCGGCAAGCTCAAATCTAAAAGTAAGTAATGCGGTTTTACTTTCGTGAACGCTATCGAGAGAGAAAGATTTTTATTAAGATATTAATACAGTTTTTTCTTAATAATTTTCTCTCTCAGTCAGCAAATATATATATATACATCTATAAAATATATAAATATATAAATATTTAAATATACACAATATATAAATATGTTTTAATAAGTTTAAGTTATCAGCATACGTTTTAATAAGTTACATAACCGTTTTATCGGATTTGTAATTTCACAATAACGTACATCACACACGAACTTTGTACGCGCAGCGCATACATGTGTGTGTGCGCGTGATTTTACATCTATTTATACCGAAAAAATGCGAACATAGCGCGCTTCATTCATTGATAACTCCCGTCACCCTTGTAATGATACAGCGATGACGTACGGAAAAAATCCATGATACGGCAATAACCGTATGGAATTTTATAGTAACGTTTATGTAATAGATGTATCAACTCATCAATAAAAGTATTTACACATATATACGTATGTACTTTTTTCGATAGCCATTTTGAAGTAATTTCTACAAGTTGTTTTTAATTAACTCTCAACGGACGGAGTGTTTTTCGGCATTTTAATTCTCCGGTCATGGGTCGTCTTTATCTTGGGCTTTTTAAAAATATTAAATATTTTTAAAAAAATCTAAAACAATTTGTATATACTCTTTAAACGGTCTATTTTAAGAAACCATCATTAAATTTAGTGAAAAAAAAGTTTTAATTTTTAGCAAACGATCCATGTCCGTCCTTTAAAAATTAATCTTAACAATAATTTTTTGAGCTATTGTAAATCGAGTCTCCGCGGCATCTTCTAATGAGAATTGCCGAATGGAATCGCACAATTTGTGCATTTTTTTAAGTTTTATTGACATGCGTTACACGTCATAACCATTTAATAAGAATAATTATAGGTTTGCGTTCCGATATTCACTGTTAGTTCACTACAAATCTGCACTTCACGTCA
Organism: Pseudomyrmex pallidus; assembly: GCA_014825455.1. Classification (NCBI taxonomy): domain Eukaryota; kingdom Metazoa; phylum Arthropoda; class Insecta; order Hymenoptera; family Formicidae; genus Pseudomyrmex; species Pseudomyrmex pallidus. The sequence continues at coordinate 3,905 of QVNV01003305.1, forward strand.
CACACGTGTGCTATAGATTTCCAATACTAGCTGCCAATGGGATATCGGAGCGCGGTCATAATAAGTGAACACTACACTGATTGTGAGGCTGCAACAATATATGTTCAAATCGAGGCGGATATGCCCGACAAGACAATTAAGATCTATTTTGTGCGTATCTTCTTTCTTTGTCTATTCTTGAGTCTTTATTTCCTTTTTTCTGACGGGTGCAACGTACCACTGAACATCTCGCGCCTTCGTCGCGCACACGCAGAAAAGCCTCGCGAATGAATTTAATTTAAACGAGTCTGGAAGCGTCTAGAAAGCTCTCGCAACCAAATATGGTCTAATAAAACTTAAAAGTAATCCATAAAAAAGTTGACAATTTGGAAAGGAACGTGTTTTTTGAAACACTACAGAAGCTTGTTTCTTTTTTTTTTTTTTTTTTATCCTAAAATATCTCGATTTTACGGCAAAATTCAGCAACAGATGATTTGTTCGTTATTTCGAATGCAGGAGAAAAGTTCAATCAAATACCCTTTTTATATTTCGATTAAAAAAAAAAAAAAAAAGATCTTCAAAATACTGAAATGCACAATAAGAAGCTGTTTATTTGTGAGAATGACAAGAAGAATTGAATATTTATTCGAACGATTGAACAGATTTTGCATGACAGTGAGTTTTTGGATTTTTATGCTTGAATGTCATATCACATTTCAAAATGGAAAATTTATCTGACGTTTTTATCACAACGCGATAGTAAATAGATTTCCAAACAGTATGCGTAACAGTGGTCAGAGCTTCCCCCCTTTCCTCTCCATCGTTCGTCTTCTCGTATATATATAAGAAGCTACTGGCGAGACCCGGTGTCTCTCAGTCGCGAGGAGGTATTTTGAGAAAAGTACTTGTTCAATGTACTTGAAAATTTGCGAAACTCCCGCACAATGGCGACGATAAAATTCAAAGAAGACACGTCTCCTTACGCACGACCGAAACCCACACCACCCGTAGAAGATTACCTCTATAGCAAGTGAGCAATTAATTTGAAGCAATTCTCTCCCTATTCTTTTTCTATTTTATTGCTGACACATTTTTGCTTACAAAAAATTTATTAAATTGACGTAAACATATTCTTGTCGCTATCTTACGTTAATATTTGTTAGAAATATTTTTGAAACATCACTCTATCTTTCAAATTGTAATACGAACTCGAGACTTAACTTCGAGCTCGTTTTGTATCGTAAAAAATACTTTTATTTCGAATCTCTATCCTTGTTTCAAATATTTCCTAACTCCGATAAAACAAAAAATTTATTTGTTTCGTAGATACGTGGACGATTGCGCATTGAAGACCGATTCCCGGGACGATCCGATACTCAACTTGGCTTTGTTCGGTGTCGGTCGCGCTGGAACGATACATTTAACGACAATAGTATCTAATGTACGCGTTAAACTCCTGTACATCGTCGACGACGTTGAGACCAACTGGCATAATATGAAAAAACGTTGGCATCTGAACGACGTTACGTTTCTAAACAGCAAGCAGTCTGACAAAGTATTTAAAGATCCCAAGTACGTAACTCATGTTTTAAGTATATAAGATTAAACGCTTACCTCGAATAGATAAATAAATTTTGCAAATATACTGATCCAAGTTAAGCAATCAAACACGTAAATCCTTGTTTTCTCTGTGATTCGTTTGTAGAGTCGACGCGGTGGTTGTGGCGTCGCCGACTTACACTCACGAGAACATCGTCATCAAGGCTCTCGAAGGGAAAAAAGCGGTTTTCTGCGAGAAACCCGTAGCGGAAAACAGCGCGGACACAATCAAGTGCTACGAAATAGCCAAAAAAGCCGGCAAACCGTTGTTCTGCGCGTTCAATCGGCGATTTGATCCGAGCTATTCGGAAGTGCGGAACCGAGTTCGCAAAGGCGAGGTCGGTCACGTTCACACGATCAAGACGGTCGCGCGTGACTCTCCTCTGCCGAGCATAGAGTACTTGAGGATGTCCGGGGGTATTTTCCACGACTGTATGGTCCACGATATCGACGTGATCACCTGGGTTCTCGGAGAGTATCCGGATAAGGTATAATTTTAGTATATAAGTTGCAAAAAAGCGTTGTTGAACTTGTTAGCAAGATGTTGTGCAAAATAACTAATGCTCATGTAATGATTTCGTACGTTTCGACTACATATTTCTAGTCATCTTCAGTGAAATCTCAAATCCGAGCATTAGTTGTTTTGCACAACACCTTGCTAACAAGTTCAACAACCGCTCTTTTGCAACTTATATATATATTAGATTTCCCATAATTGAACTTGAGGTCACCCCTCGTTATTTCATATATTTGTACAATTTTAGATATTCTTAAGTTTAATCAGTTGATGCACTTAGGGCCGGGTGTTCCATTTTCAGATAAAATATCGGATAATTTATCTAATGGTAAAAACTCTGATTCAAACGTAGCTTTGCAGTTGCTAAAATACGTTACGAAAGTAATTATTGAGATATTTTAGCAATCGCAAGGCTGCGTTCGACACGTAGAACAATGCAGATCAGAGTTTCGATCATTAGATAAATTACCAATATTTTATCTGAAGGTGAAACAACCGGCTCTTAATATAATTTTTCTTGATATAATTATTCTTCAATCTTTGTGATGTAAAAATTTTCGTAACATCTTCTCTCGACTTCTGTATAAAATATCGATATGTTAAAAGATATGACTGAGGAACGAGAAGTTGCTAAATTATTTACATTGATCGACTTACGCATTAATCGTCCCGCGAGATAAGATGACATAATAAATGCGATTGCAGGTCTCGGTTCTCGCTGACGCGAACATTCCGGACATCAAGGCGATCGATGATTTCGACACGGTCGCGGTGATAATGCACTTCCCGTCGGGCACTATCGGCATGATCGATCTGTCTCGAAACAGCAGCCACGGATACGACCAACGTCTCGAGGTGTTTGGTCCGAAGGGCATGGTGCAAGCCAACAACGAGCAACCGATACACTCGGTTAGTTCGTACAACGGTCTACGCGGGATCGTCGCACCACCGATCTGGTACTCGTTTGCCAGCCGTTTCATGAACGGCTATCGAAGAGAGTTCGATCACTTCATTGACGTGGTGCAAGGCAAGGTCGAGTCGCAGGTCAAGTCGCACGAGATCCTGGCGGTGTGCAAAATCGCCACGGCCTGCGAAGAAGCCGCCCGCAAGGGGAAAGTCGTGCATCTGAACTGGGCGGCCAACGAGTTACCTGTCAATCAGTAAAAAAAGAACAGCGGAGGACACAAGAGCTGAACTTGTAAAATAATTCTATATATTCCAAATAAAATTACAAGTGTATATAGGTATGAAGTAAAATAGTAAAATTTTATACTAATTGTATCACAAAAAAGATATGTGTAAAAAACTATGATGGTTAAGGCTTTATTTCCGAGTCGAAAGTTTGTGTTTTGTAATATAAAATATTTTAATATTAATAACAACACAAATTGTACCTTTTTTTTTTGGTAGAAAAGAAGAGAATAGTAAAATCTTATACCAAGTATCACAAAAGATATGTGTAAAAAAAACTATAAAATTTATAATAAACGTTACTGAATACTGCTCGAATGATGAGTTAACGCTTTATTTCTGAGTCGAAAGTTTTTTCGTTAATATAAAATATTTTTTTATATTAATAACAACACAAATTGTGCCTTTTCTCTTTTTTTGGTAGAAAAAAAGAGAGAATTCTCTCTTCTTTTTCAATATATATATACATCTCGAGTAATATTATATCATCAGTGTCAGAATATTGTCATCTGATAAGGCTCGCACTAAACTGATGCGGTGTTCAGTTGATTTAAATAAGAAATCAAAACTCGTGTGTGTAGTTCATTACGTTTTTATAAATGACAAAACGTATACAATAATGTACCAAATACCTTATAAAAAAAATAGCACGAAAGTACAAAATCGATATTTATTCGTATGAATACTCACATACATTTGCATAGAATTCATTTTTTGTATTGGCGTATTTTTTTTTTTTTTTTTTTTTTTTTTTTTTTTTTTTTTTTTTTTTTTTTTTTTTTTTTTTTTTTTTTATGCACCGTAAAATATATGGAAATATATTTTTTTCTCGTCTTCGCTTGTTTCAATATCGTTTTTTTTATATATATATACAAAGATTAGTGTTTTTGATGAAGATCGAGGAACTAAACCTGTATTTTCACCTTGAATTTGAAGTCCTCAGTGTCAGATCTTCGAAAAGTTATCAAATCATAAAAATTGACGGTTTTTTTGCATAAGACTTCCGTCTATCCCATTTTTCAACTCGTTTAGTGTCTATATATAATATAATATATGTATATATATATGTATATTTATAATTGCCTATCTTCTTCACCACTTATATATAAACGGAATATTACAAAGTACCGTGAAAGACACACACACGTGGATCTTTCGCGGCGCGTAGAAAACCTCTTATCGCTCACATCTATTCAGCGGTTGTTTGCGTGTGCACAAGTTCTATTTATATTTCTTTTACATAACATTCGGAAACTAAATCCATATTCAATTGGTTTATCGTACAAAAAAGAACTATGTATATATATTGCATCTTTAAATAATCAGATCGTAAAAATTAGACGCATTTCTTAATCTCTTACTCCGTGTACTTGATGTGAATTAACGTGTTACAAATACGCGCGATTTACTTAGGCATCGCGCACGCGTGCGCGCACACACGTATGCGTAACAAAGAATCTGCAAGATTTTATACAACAGCTTGTCATCTTAACAATTTGAAATTTTGTAGTTTTATCTTACTTTACAATGATCCAAATCAATTACGTAGATACACGTAAAGTAAGATGAAATACAAAGGAAGTTGAGTTTATTTTTATTTTTGCAGAAAAACCCGTACACGTTCGTACCACTGTAACGTTTTTCGCGACTCTCGTTGTTGAGCTATAAAAGTTCTGTCGTCGCGCAAAACGGAAGTTTATATCAAACAGCTACCAACTACAACGATACTTACAAGTTGTTGTTTCGTAGATTGCGAGTCTTTTCTTTGTGTTTATTATTCTGCGCACCATACATATTCACAATTTCGCTATATCTTTCTCCAATGAGAATGTCGCGTTGTTCGAATCGCACACGTCATGTGATTTTCGATATCGGGGTATATTTAGAATTTCAATGATTTCGCGAACAACGCGGCGGTGGCTTGTGTTTTGTCGCCGTTAAATCGGCGCAACTCTGCGATCACCTGCGCTCTTGTGAAACCCAGAGCCTCGAGTTCCTTGACCGTCGCTTCTGTGAACGGATCGTGTGGATAAATTGTCGTCTCTAAAGTGACAGGTCTGCTTTGACTACTGGTGCCTTGTCCATCTAAACAAAAAATATCGATCGTTGGGATTAAATCTTTAAAGAAATAAAGATGCTATTGTAAACTAGATTGTTTCTTCTTTTAACAGTTTTGTTGTTTTAAGAGAAAACACACACACACACACACACCAGACCGGCCCACTGGTCTCGCGGCCTGAGTGCAGAGGCTGCGAACCTGAAGGTCCCAAGTTCGAGTCCGCATACCACCATGAGGATTTTTTCCGGGCCGGTCCCTTTCAACCAAGTTTATCGGTTGATTGGTGAACAGAATCGGGTCTTCAAAAATTAATTCGAGTGCAATCTCGAATTAATCCCCCTCCCACAAGGCGATCTTAGTCATAAGACCCCGAACACGAGCCCGACACAAATGGGCACGCCCACTATGAGAAGACGGCCGTGTATCGAGTGGTAGTAAGTACAACTGCACACGAGCGAGAAAAATTACATTTATCCAAGACTGGCGTATGCTTCTCTCAAACAGAGGCAAGAGCCAAAAAAGCAAAGAAGAACACACACACACACCGACACGTACTCACCGTGTTGTCTCTGCTTCTTAGCGTCTCTCGAACTGTCCTCGAGAGCTCGCTGAAGATCTCTGTCGTCGAAGGATTCGTCAATGTTGCCGCTTAATCTCGCGCATTCTGGCAAATCGCCTGCAAAAACAACAATATTTTCCCATTCTCGATTTCTGAGTCTCAATATCTATAATCAATATACTTGAAGAGAGGAAAAAAACCGAACCTTCCGCCAAGAATGAAGTTTCAGTGCCTGTGGTCCCGATTTTCAAGACGTTCTTCTTCAAGTCTATGCAACACTGATGTCTCTTCAGCATATCCAGGCCCAACAGCATGTCCATAGGCTGTTCCTCGAGGACGCTAAACGACGTTGTTAGATGGTCATTGCCAATCTGTATTTGTACCATGTGTATGCGACCGATTATGCGTTGAACTCCGACACCTTTGGCAACCCCTGCCCATCGTGTGTCCACCAATCGCATAATGTGACATCTCTCGGCGCAGGCAGCGGACATAATCGTAGTTTGTGCACCTTATAACACAATGAAACAAAAACATTCACTCTCGATCGCGCATACGATAAATCTACACAAAAGGTTTTTTTTGTCATACATTTTTAAACAATTAAAATCCCAAAACATTTAAATAAAATGCAAAATCTCCTTTCTTCCATTGTGTTTTTGAGGATGAAGAAATCGTGTTTCTAAAATTAAATTATTTTTCTGCAAACGCAAGATGATTTTCCCACACGTGTGGATTTAAAAATAGAAAGCCATTTTTGATGCAGACACCTACCTACCGATGTGTGTAGTGCAGTACACAAGGATTTAAAAATAATCTCGAGAAATATCCAATAACATCAACGTGCACTTTTCGTTGCGCGACGAAATCGGAGCTGACTCATTTTTATTTCCCTAATGTAACCGAACTCACGTTTGCAATTCGCATAGAATGGTTGGCGATTTACCTGAGTCAATAAATGCCTTAACCGGGAATCCGTTGACTTTGCAATTGATATACAACATGACGACAGTGCCAAAGGTCTCGGGATTATATTCCATCGCGGCTTCCATGTTGGCCTCGATGTTCTTTTGCCTGATCTCTTCGGCGATTAACCGTTGCGCCTCCGTGTCAAACGGATCCGCGTTCATCATTCTCAATCTCTGAGCATGCCGTTCCTCCCGGGCTGCTATCTGTTCTCTAAGCACAGTTGAAAATCTATCTATAAAAATTTAAAAACATTTAGAAATCAGAGTGTGAAACTACTACTGCTTATTCTGTTTTTTTTCTTGGGACTCTGTTGCTCACCGAGATTTCCCGACAGTAAGGCATCAGCCAGTCTGGGATTATTTTGCTTGAGCAATGCCAATTGATCGGGATTGGCCAGGAACATGTTTCTTATCATGGCCGGATCGTCCGCACTCTGAAGATCTTGCACTCTATTGTTGGCAATGGATGGCTGGCGCTGCTGGTTGTTAGTAGTCCCAGGAACTCTGATGGAACTGAAGTCCAGTAATGGAATGGCTAGAGCGATGTTTCTTGGAATTTAGTACGTTCATTTTTGCAAGATACTGCATGCTGCAAGATAGCATCATACAGGATAATACACGATATGAAGAATATGTTGGAATTGAAGGAAAAAAAAAACAAATTTAACTGTAGAAGCAACTGTACAATGTACTTTGAAGAAAGAGAATGTATTCTATGCGATAAATTTTACTTTTTTGTATAAATTATACAAGCGGAAAGAGGCAAAGGCCAACGTTTCAAACATGAGAAAGCTTATCTGTTTCATCATTTTACTGTATTGACAGAATCAAGATAAGCGAAATTACTTTTCGGAAATGCAATAAAACATATTAAAAAAACAAAAATCAAATGAGAAATACAACGCACGTGTCCTTTATCTCTTTAATCATCTAGACGTAATGCAAATCGAGAGTAATTGTTCAGAAACTCTGTTCCCACCTCTATTGAAGGGCTGCAAATTGAGATCGCTGCCGCTTTGGTGCATGTGTTGAAGGATGACGGCATCGCCGTCGCGGATGCCGTGGTCGCGTAGCGACTTTTTGTCATCCATGAGCGGCAAGCCGTTGAACGCGATGACGATCTCGTGAGCCGGCACACCGCTCTCGATCTCGCAGAACGCCTTGAAATTCTCCAGCTCGAGCTCTTCGCTCACGTCCAGGACGAAGACGCTGTCGTCGCTGAGCGTCGTCACTGTCACTTTCATGTTTGGAAATTTTTATGACCACCACCGCCAACGCAGCGATTTTGAACACGAATTGCGCGACACGTCCCAACACGTCCAAGTACCAACAGGAAAGTGTGTCGGAGATTTCCGCCGACCGAGTACAGAAAGAAAAAATGAGAGACAGCGTACAACAGCAAGGAGGGGGAGAGGAAGGTGTGCGAGGATGCGACGGGGTGGGACGGAGCACACTTCGTGGATTGTTCCGGATGTAAACAACAGCCCAGCTCAGCAAAAATACTCCTTCTACGAGTTCCACGGCACCAGCGAGACTAGCGAGACAGCGAGGTGGTAGTCGATTGCGATAATCGATTCTCTCGCGTGACGAGGTGTCGATCGTGCGAGGTGTCGATTGCACGGCGCGCCAGATTCAAACGCTCTCGGAATAAGAACCTGAGCGCAAGACGCCAACAGTTTTTTTTTTTTCATTTCGCACATACCGTGCGGTAGTGGTTTTTGTTTTTAATAAACGCAGACGTTCCCCCCAGGTTTTTTTGGTGAGAAAGTGAACATAGTTGATCGTTATATTTACACGCAATACGACTTATTACTTTTTCGAACACAAAGAAGCCGCTAGCAATATTTTTTTTTTTATTATTATTTGCACGCGTCGTTGCGATAGTTTCTGTAATAAACGGAGTTAACGGGCTTTTTTGCGACAAATCCAAATGTTTTCATCGATTTATCTCGAAGATAAAAATTTGTGTTTTCAAGATTAGAGTTATTGTATAAACTTACATAAGGTATAAACTTACCTACTTATAAGGTTCAGTGAGTGATCGCTTACCAATAAATGACCATTACACAATAATGTGAATTATATAAGCTCAAAAATGATTAAATGTTTATAAAACCGAAGTTTATTTGTCTTTCAGAATTTCTTATTTTTAAAACTGGCAGTAAATTTCTACGGTAGTAAGAGCCGTTTTGCTGAATGTTGTACAGATAAATATAATTTTTATTTATATTTTTAAGAGATGTGTAAATTCTTACACATTATTTTTGAATTTTTCAATTCTTAAAAAATCAAATAGGATGCTTGATTTGCATCACATGTATGAGAATATTCATTTTCCCTTTCCAATTACTTTAGAAATTATATTGCGAAAAAAAAAAACACCTCGCGGCCAGGAGTCGAACCTGGAATCTTCGACTTGAATCTTTTTCTTATTTTTGTTTAATGCAAACACAGTAAGAAATTCTTATTAAAAATAAGTATGGATGTGTGCGGTCATTTACTGGGTTTTTATGCTTGTTGCGCTTTGTAATTAATTTATAATTACTTGCACTACAAAAAACTAATTACTTTTATAAATATGTAAAACAAACATTAATTATAAATGGAATTTTAACAGTTGTTTTATTGTTACAAGTAAATTTATTCAAGGATTATCCCTAAACGTATACATAGATTCAACAATTCGGTCATTTACTGGTTGGTTTATCCTATAAAGATATGTACGTTTCAATTTTTCTATATTGCACGTCTTTTCAATTGAACATGAATAAACATAAAATTCCACACGGGGGATTAAATACGGCGTGTCACTGCGGAGCACGACACTGGTCAGAGCGATTATCTCGCTCTGTGTACGATGCACTTATTGATCCGAGATATCGCAACATATGCCATACGATTTCTCCGGAAAAACGAATGAAAATGTTGTTGGTGGCAAAACTTGTGGACACTTATCGCAAAGACTTTTATCGCGAAAGAATGTATAATATGCGCTCGACGCGTAATCTCGGAATGAACGTTTAACGAGCAATTATCAGAGACCTCTCGTACCGCGTTTAACGATAAAATTATCTGGACAGCGAAATCTCAACTGATGTTATGAACAAAACGTTCTATATTGTTCTCATTTGCGCCAAATATAATACAGCTAATTATTATTGAGGCAAATAAACTGTTATTTTGAGATTGACACACTGTCATCCACACACACACAACAAAGAAGCTGAACTTGTCCCAGTCACGGAGTTTTCGTATCGCGCAAGAGTGCCAGCCACCTGTCTAATAATGCGCCTCCCTGTGTGTATCCGGTGCCGCCTAACCATTTCCGGTATCCGGTGTTGGATGTTACCCCCTGCGGTGTAACACACGCGACCCCCGCGCCAAAGGGGAACGAGAGAGAGAGAGAGAGAGAGAGAGACTCCCCGAACATCGCACGCTCCAATGCACCGCCTTCCCCAGTTTTCCAGGCTATCAACCTACCCCCCCCCCGCGAGTGTGTCTTCAGCATCTGCACAATCGATTTGTTATTACGACTCGTCATTGCGCCAGCGAAGGGAAGCGCAGTGAGAACTTTCGCAGTCTCTCGATCGTTGCTATTTTTTTTTTTCACGACTCATGCGACTAGGTGAGCATTCGGGAATTTATTTTGACGTGTTATTTTGACGTGCTCGATATCACAAATAATACGCACGCTTCACCGTGTGATACTGTTGTTAATGCAATAAGCAAGAACATTTTTTTAATTTTTATCTCCTAGCAGGTTCGAAAAATATAAATCAGGGAAACTTTTTACAAGCGCGTGTGCTTTAAAACAACTTTTTCATATAAATAAATAATTGTATAATTCTTTAAGAAATAATTAATTTTCATAATATTTTCAATAATAATTCACTAAAAATAAATCTGAAAGCAATATTACGATTGCTCTCGTAAAAAGACGTGCAAAACTTTATTATATATATTACCATTACAGACGTACAAAAAAAACTTATTATTCTCCGGAATAAGTGCGTCTCATCGTGGACCCGAGCGCATCTATGAACATAAATCGATTTCACACTCTCTCCCGCCGAATATAAATTAATAAACACTTAGGGGTGTGCGTTTCGGTAGGTATAGGTACCGGGATGTTCTTCCCGCGTACCAGGTGCTAGCTATATATGGTCTCTTCCGCCGGGATGCACCGTGGATAATTGCTTTATTCATGACGAGGTTTTTATGTGATCTCACTCTCTCCGAAAATCCTTTTGTATCCTAAATGAACCTTATAAAAACCACGAAAATTTCATTTCGTCATTTCATCAGTTTTGTGTATTTTTATACATGCTGTAATCGATTTTTGTACCGTGAGGCAAATATTTTAATTTCTTTTTTATTAGTTAAAATACTTGTCATAGTCATATATTCTTAGAAAAAATTTTTAGTAATTTAATTTGTAGTAATTTAATTAGTTAAAATACTTGGCACAGTCGTATATTCCAAGAAAAATTTATGATAATTTGTGATAAAGTATTTTATAGATAAATCCACAAGTTTCGATGGATTGCGCGACAAAAAAACAAATCAAGTAATTTTTATTTATAAAAACGATTTATTCATTTTATCAAGGAAAACAGCAGAAGATAATAGAAAACAACGGGGGATTACTTGGTAAATAAATTGTTTTTAATAAAATTACTCGGTCCATTTTTCTATCACGAAATCCATCAGAACTGTTACGTGTTTACATCCAACATTTATATTATTTTTTAAATAATAAAGTAGTTTTATTTTTAAATGCTCGATTGTGATCGAGCGAGATTGCGCGAATCATCTCGTCATCGGCGGAGCAGCGCGTTTTAAGCGCGTACACGTGGCCTCTGGCCATCGGATTTAGCTATTTAAATCCGAGATCCCCTTTAGTTATCTCTCGATCTCGAGGATCAAAAATTCTCTGGCACAATAGACTTGTCCCGACGCGTTATTTTCGTTGCGGATTATACCGGAGGAAAGTATATGGCAGCCAGTACGTTCTATTTAAAAAAAAAAACCACGGAGTTAACAAAAGAAGGATCTATATATTCTTATGTAATTTGAATGCGTCGCAAATGCACACACGATTTTTATCAATATTAAGCGCTTCAGTTTCATTTTAATTAACAATTAACACGCACAGAAAGTTAATGCGTACCAAACGGAATGTCTCTAAAACACAGGAATTGTAATTACGATCGTGGGAAATGCCGTTCCGTGTCGATATAGTTCCTCCTAGAAAGGAACCGTCGCAGATGGAAACTATAATTCATCCGGATTCGACGCACCCTCTCACCTCGCTGTTTCTGGACGGCTAATTATCGAAACGTAACGGATGAGGCTCCCGAAAATGTGCGAACGTTTCGTAAACAGGGTTTGGTTTATTGCGCAAGCAATAAACTAAAAACAAAAAGAAGTGCGCACGTGTGCGTTCGTGTCTTTTTTTTCATAAAATTGTAATATTATCAAGGTGACATGTGTGTTACAAACATACGTGGCAATTGCCGCCGAAAATATCCGCGCGGTGCGTTATTAAATGTTATTATCTTTGCTACGCGCGGCGGAGAAATCAGATCGTACCTGTTACGGGGCGCGTATATGTATATGTAATTACAGGATCGCGCAACAGGGCCAAATGTCGCCGAAGCAGTTAGCGGAACGCAACCCTTTGCGCGACGTTGCGGTCGCACGTGTCACGTACGTACGCGAGCCACGTGCGGCCGATTTCTTTTCTATTATGACGGTTTACTACGCGTGGATTCCGGACGATGTGCTTTTCGTTGCTCTTAAAAAAAACAAGGACACTCGAAGATACCTATAAGCTATGTAAAGAAAAAAGAGCTTGTTGTAATAAGAAGTGGAGGTTCTCGTTGCAAACGGGTGAGAAAGATTCTGTGCGCCAAGCGCAATTAAATATCGACGAGTAAATAGGGTAAGAGACAGTCGGTTACTGTGTGACAGCGTTCCTATTTACCGTTAATAAAAAATTTAAACAATTGTTTAAATATGAAAACTACATATTATGTTGTTAGAACAAACTCCAATAAAATTTTCAACAAACAATTATTGTTGTAGCAAATAAATAAAAATTAAAGCCAAAGTACTAATTTAGAAAAACTTTAAAGTTTGAGAAACACGCTTTTTTCCTGATGTTCATTGTCACTAATAAAAAGAGGTACGTATTAGACGCAAAAAAAAAAGAAATTTTTTTATTTTTAGAAAAGAAGCCTGACAGAGATTGACAGTATATTAAACGCATTTGTTATGTTCAATATTATATTAATCGATGGATAAGAAATCAAGTTTATTTCCTTTTTTTTTTAATTTTAATTTTATACTGAAGAGAAACTAAAAAAAAAAAAAAAAAAAAAAAAAA
>QVNV01003306.1:0-31218 GCA_014825455.1 Pseudomyrmex pallidus
CTCGGCACGTGTATCTACTTAAGCGGATACTGACCTGCAGCGGACCGCAGGTGGCTGCTGCATCGTCCTGGATGATGGTCTGAACAGGAGAGCACGTCGTTCCGGCAGAAGCGAGTCGCTCTTGTAGAACTGACACCCGCAACGAACCTCGCGTCCGAGGCTCGACGTCGACGACGCCCGCGAGGCGCGTCCTCGTTGTTCCGGCTCCATCCCCACCCCCTCCGGGAGAGACGCCGGAGGTGTTTAATCCACCTCTTCCAGTTCTTCTCTGCTTGTCTATCCTGATGTCTGACGTCGACGCGAAACGACGACGACGACAACGACGAGACACCCGTCCGCGAGACACCCTTCGATTCTCTCTCTCTCTCTCTGGAAGAGATAAGAGGGAGAGAAAGAGAGGGAAAGACAGAGAGGAGGAAAGGAGGCTGAGCGGCCCTCTCGGCTAGAGCAGCCCGCTGCAACAGCTTCTAAGCGACTCTCCTCTGTGTCCTCGGCCGTCCATCGAGAGCGACCGTTCCCGAGCGGACATCGTGGATTATTTATAGCAATCTCTGGTATTCTACACAGACCACGCGAGACTGACTCTCGGGCTCTTTCTTTCCGAGTCACCGTACCCACCTGATCGCCGCGTCTTCGATTCTCGCGAACTGAATCGCGGCGAGAGTCACCTCACCTGATGCATCGAGGATGTTGCCTTTTCCACTTCATTTGGTAAACGTAGTTACGCAGTCTCGCGGCTGGCCAAGCATCAGAGAATTTATGTTTTTTTAGTTAGTCTTTGTATGTTGCGATAAATTCTGTGTTAATGTTCGTTTTTTTTTTTTTTTTTTTCCAATTAGAAAAAGGAGTTACAACGTGTAGACAGAACTCTTTTCTGTGTGTGTTATCGAGGACAGAAATTTGCGATAAACAATACCGACAAGTGTCCGCTAACACAGCGCGAAATTAGGGTACAGCTGCGGTATTCTGCGTCGCGTTAGCGCCACTTATCGGTGTCTTAATTATCGGGAAGCGACTGCAACGGGCGTCTTGGCGCGACCGATGGCAGCGTCTTTCGTTTTTTATTTTAATTATCTTAGCACGCGTGATATAGGGATCGTTTAACACGTGTCCGAGAACACTTCCCGCTTCAACTTGTTAATCATTAAGATGTTTCTTTTTTTTTTTTTTTTTTTGTTTTTGCAGTTGGGACGAGAAGCGAAAGAGAGCGACTCGATAAATTCAAAGAGCGATAAAGTTCAAACGCGCGCGTCTTCGATGTTTTTTTTTTGCAAAGCAGGGAAGTGTCTTTCGACGTGAAGAGTGAGAAAAGAAATTACTCGAAATTGCTCGATTTGAGTAGTAAACTTTTTTTTTTTCTCTCCAACAATTTTTTTTTTTTTTTCTTTTTTTTTCACTGCGATGACACGCTCGTTCTCTCGCAACTTGAACGTATGCGAGGAGAAGTATAAAGGCAGCCACAAACTTCAACATGCGCGGCAACGTGGGAATTTCGGCGATTGTGTCACATCTTGGCACTCTCGATGCCCAGCACCGTGCGTACAATGCTGGTGACGATACCCTAAACGACCGTCGTTTTCAATGCGCATCAGTCAATGTAAAAATAATTCGTAGAGTGAAGATAGAGATAGAGAAAGAGAGAGAGAGAGAGACACAGTTGCGTTGCATTCTTCTCATTAGTGCATTAGTGTGTTTCATTAAATTGTACATATTCATAATTCGATGTTTTGTTGTATATACATGTGTACCGGGTGTCCCAAAATTACCGACACATCTTTCACACACAGGAAAAAGTGATCGAGATCCAGAATCAAAATTTATGATCTGTTTAATATACAATATTTTTCTGTGTGTTTGATACATAATTTTTGTAAGATCACTTTTTCGTTTGAGCAAGCAAATAAGAATTGTATAAATTTAGTACGTAAACTTCGATGTTATCAATAAAAAAGAAAGAGAGAGAGAGAGAGAGAAGGAAATACTTGAGCTTTCAAATTGGAAACGACGACAGAAATGATGATAATTCTGAGACACCCTGTATATAGAGTTTTTACAAACGTTATATGTTCTTTGTTAAATATCTATCGGCGTGCTATATATATGTATATATATATGTATATATACAGGGTGTTCCAGACGTACCCTACGTCACGAACAAACGTCAGAAACCCCCAAAAGGATTCGAGATCGAATCAATCAAGTGTTTCACGAGAGAATGTGGAATAAACACTGAGATATCGTTTCTTTTTTTTTTTTCTTTCAGCTCTGTAACTTTTTTTCTTTTTTTAAATCAGATTTACTTCAATAATAACTCTCTTAATTAGCTTAAATCGCCGAGACGTTCAAGCTGAACAGAATTGAAGAGCGGACGGTGATTGGGGGTGATTTAAGTTTTCGCAAGAGGAAAAAGAGACTCGATCCGCTCGAGACTCCGTCAACGACTCCGAACGTGACTGAAAGATAGTCCGGTAGGTCTGAAACGCTCTATACTTTGCAATGCTTTATAAAATATATAGAATATACACAGCATGTATAAATATATAATATACTGTATGTGTTACGCTAGAAGTGTGTGTGTGTGTGTGTTTGGACGCGCGCGCGTGTACGTGTGGTGAGTGAGTGGATGGAAGTGTGTGTGTTTGTGTGTGTGTATTTATTTTCTAGAACGAAAACGTTCGTTTGGTCGCTAAGGATCCGACATCGCGACGTTTCAGGGTTAAATTGCAATGTACAAGAGTGTGAGCGCGCGCGCGATAGAATTTTCTTCGATAGTCTTTTTCCAAGAAGGATTCCGCATGATTCGCTCGGCTCGTGTTTCCGGCGAGTCGTCATCCGTGCGGCTAACGTCGAACTTTCCTCACTTGCTCACACACCGTGCTCTACTTTTTGCTTATAAATAAACGAACGAAGAGAGAGAGAGAGAGAAAGAGAGAGAGAGAGAGAAGAAAAGACGCTGCGCGCGTGGGTGACGACGCTCGCGAACGACGACCAAGAGACGACGAATAGCGATGACTATGATGATCGTAGGTGGTGATGATGTTGGATGCATCTCGCACGAAGCAAACGCAGAAACGATGGATAGTTTCGATCGGCGCGTTTTTGCGGTTGCGAGCAAACGATGATAGAAATAATGCAAATACCGGGATGTGGTTTGTTATTCGTATGAAAATTATATTGCAACTCCATGTGTGTGTGTGTGTATATATATATATATATACATATATATTTATATTTGTATTTATATTTATGCATGTATATATATATATGTATATATGTATATGTATATCTATGTTACAGAGTTCAAGCATTCGAATTCGCATTTTTCATCGTGTTTAACTCTCGAAGAGAAACCAAAAAGCAGTTTTTTTTGTTTTGTTTAGTTTGTATCTTTACATTATCAGTCCGAAGCGTCGGTGCGTTGTAAATAACACTCGCTCGATCGCCGATTGTAAGAGCTTCGAGGGATACTCGACAACAAGAATCGCGGCGCAGCGCGATCGGTGTGAATCGGACGGTGTTAGGCGAGTCCCTTCTTTTTTTTTTTTTTTTTTTTTTTTTTTTTTTTTCGCGTGATTACACGCGAGATCGGCGGAGCGATATCCGTTACTTCGGTGGCGCGATTTGGCGTCGGCATATCGCGTCGCAAACCACCCCCGTGGCGGTCGTGGTGCGCGCTCGAGCGAAGGCTTCTCTTCCTCCTTCCCTCCCCCGTTCCCGGGACCGAGCAACAACGCGATCTCGCGAACACGCGATTACTGCGAAGACGCGAAGTTTAATGAGGTCTTAGTGTAACGATTTTATTGTTGCAATTGTAATTACAGTAGTCGTAATCGTAATCGTGGTCGTGATGTGGTAACAGGGACGTCGTTTCGGGGACCGGGCAGGGGAGATGCCGGGGTCAGGCGAGCTCGTTGCTGTCCGGGAAGTGGTCGCGGGCGTCCAGGCAGGCGGCCAGGTCGAGCACCAGGTGGTGCAGAGTGGGATGCTCGAGAACCTCCGCGTCCGGCAGCGGCGGATGGCAGCGCGGCCTCTGCTGCCGGCCCCGGAACGATCGGTGCAGATTGAGCACCACGTCGCAGAACACGTAGCGCACCAGCAGCAACCGCAGGAAATCGTCGCCGAAGAACTGCAGTACACTGGTCTCTGTGGCGGGAGTTGAAAAATCGAAAAGTTTATATACGCGCGTATGTTTATGTAACAAAAAAAATTATGAAAAATTTTGCGCGATTAAATACAACTACTATATATTCGGTCGAGCTGATAAGGGTAGGGGATGCTCTTCCCCGGCTCATTGTAATTCGCGGTGTCAACACGGTATTTTTTTTTCCTTCCAAGTTGGTTCCTCGTCGGAGAAACTTCGCGATCGGAGAACCATCTTCGCAACTTTTTAATTTACTTACAATTAGATTCGGACACTCTCTCTCTCAGGTCGAGCTGTCGACTCGGCTTTTCTCTCGCTGCGATGTTGACATTGAGAATAACAAAGTTATCGTTTTATTTATCCGCAGGTGAAGTTAGTCGGTATAACTTCATCCCGGAACCGAATCCGCCGTATTTGTTCGCAACGGTTCGCGATAGAATGTCGATTCGTCTCGATGAAGACAATAGATATCCCTTAAGCTTTCGCGCGAGTTAAAGAGAGAGAGAAACACACGCAGAAAGCGGGAACGCGCGCGAGTTTGCCAATAAATTCGTCCGAATCTAGGCCAAACGTGTTTATTGTTGTAACGCGATCATAAGTCGCATTCGGTGAGTCCGACTGAATTAAAACGAACACGCCCCTATTATGACGATAAAATCTTTGGTTTTATTCGGGGCCGTAATATCAAAACTCTATTCACGCAATATATGTGTATAACGTAAAATCGAGGACAAAATATAAAATACCGTTTTAAAATGTAAAATAGCGGTATCCACGATCTTCGTCGATCGAGAGCGTCAAGTTTTAACTGATCGAGGACGGGAATTGATTTCGCCCCGCGCGTGATCTTGGAGTTCGTCGTTCTCCGTCGGAGAACGCTTTTCGTTTGATCGAAAGCCGCGCGTTGTAACGCGCGTCGAGCACACATCCTTACCGCATCGGGAGCGCGTTACGAGCTGACTGGCCTCGTTAAGGAATCGCTCGATGTAACGCTGGCAGCGCTCCCAGTGTTGCACGGGCAGGGTCCCGACGTTGCATATAAGGCAAAAGGCGGCGAGGGGGGCGTGAAGGAACAGGGTGAACAGGCTGCCACCGTGTCGCAGGTCGCGCAGGGTCGGCGGCACGTCCTGCGGCGACATCAGCACCATTAGAGGCTGGCCGAAGTAGCGCGGTATCTGCTGGAACACGAAGCTGTTGTCCGAGTCGACGACGACGAAGAGCGGCTTCCGCGTGAACGGGTACAGGTCGCCCGGGTAAAGGCAGTGCGGCTCCTTGCCGCCCGCCGGCCTCTTCCCGTGCTCCGGATCCCTCTTGCTGCACGTGGACACGCCGCCCAGGTCGTACCCCACTGCAAGAGCGCAAGATTTTATCAACATCGTGCGATTCTGGGCACGCCGATCCGTCGAACGGATTGTCAGGCAATGTTGAGGAAAGAAAAAAAAAATTCTCTCCCCCGGGAGATCCCGAGATTGCTTTTATCGGACGCGAAAAATTATATCGCGGACTCGGCATCGAAGTCCGCGCGTGATTTTAATTCTATCAATTTCGCACGAGATTTCAGTTTTTTTTGTTTTTGTGTCAAGAAAATATTGCGATATCTCAGTATCTTGCATTTTCTTTTTTTTTTTTTAACTTTTCTTTAATTTTTCACGAAGATGATTTGCAAATCACTGTGTTTTCCCCAATATTGCCTTTGTTTCGAGCGAGTGGATATTTTTAACCAAGCGAGCGTTCTATTGCAACTGTCATACGTGTGTGTGTGTTTTTTTTTCTATCAATAGCTAAACACAACAGGGTCGTTCATCATTTATGTCGCCAATCATTCTAAACCGATAGGACCGTAGTTTCTAATACAATTGATATCGATTGCCGGATTCGCCGCTACGGTGTACACGAATCTTTATTACACGAGACAACCTTGATACCGGGATACGCGCGCGTATACTCTATTTTCCTTTAAAGACCTTGCAGCTACGTGTAACCTTGTTCCACATCTTCTCCGTGCCCTAATTTCTAAATTGCGAAAGAGTTGCGCGCGCGTGACATGCGAACGAAATCATTCGCAAATAAATCCGCCGCGATTTCGGATTGTAAAATGCATTAAAAAAAAAAAAGAAGCTGCGCGCGCGAAACTACGTTCGAGGAATTGCGCAAATAAACGTTTCCGTTTACCACGAGATCGCGTTAAGTTGTTTCATTATTACACTCGCGCGTTCTCGTCAATGAACGAAAGCGCGGCGCGCATTTTCCGCGGGAAAATTGCTTACGAGCTCGCAAAACAGTAGCCGCGCGTGAAAAAAAAAACGCCCGCTATCATACGGACGTTTTATTTTTTTTATAGACACGAGTTTAAGAAAATAAAAAGTTGGAAATTTGTTAGAGATCCCGTTATCGTCTTTCGATTATAGTCCGGGACGCGATTCTCTCTTTGTGGGCGACATTCGATACAAAAGTGACGTCGCGCGCGCGCGCGCACGCGGGGAGGGGATGATTCGCGCGTACACGTGTACGAAGCACGTGGTTGTACGTCGACTCGCGTTATACGACCCGACGTTGCCGGGATTATCGTCGTGCCGTTGCGGCGGCTGTTCCGATTGAGGAAACACGCGGGGAAATCCGTGCCGCCGCCGCCGCCGTCGCGGCCACTTCCACGATGCTATCGGGAACGGCCCCAAAGTACCGGATTACCGACCGGGGGAAACTGACCGAAAAGACCGACACGTGTATACATATACACACCCGTCTTCGGCTTCGCCGAGCGAGTGATTCGTTTTAACTCCGCATGACCGTACATCCCGAACGGACTCGTGTTCCGTATCAGCGGAGGCGGCGGCGGCGGCCACTTTCGGGTGACCGGTGCACACACGTCGTTTGTGTGTGCCGGTCGACGAGCGGGCACACGAAACTCGAGGGATGACGGCGGGCGCACGAAACTCGGCAGTGGTGGCGGCGCCCACACACACACGCGCGGAGACTCGCGGGGCGTGAAATGCGGGACTCGACACTTAGAATTGATATAGCGTTCTCGTGGACGCGCGATACAACGACGACGACGACGACGAATAATCGGTCGAGAGAGACGGGCGGTCTCGCGTGATGTCGAAGCACACAAACGGTATCTATTAATTCCAGGTGGTTGGGAATATCGCGACGATCGGAGATTTGACACAAAAATATGTACAATATAAAAAAATAGAAGAAAAAAACTCGAGAGAAATACATTTGCATTGCGATTAAATTTAATTTGCATATTACTTTTTATCTGGTTATTATTGTTTACTTTGCGCAAATATGTGAAGTGTGTAAAAGAATATTTTTTATCGCGATCGCAAACATGAATTTATATACTAATTTGCATAGTTTTTTTTTTTTTTTATCTGTGGTTATTAATTACTTTATATGCGCCCGAATATAAAAGAATCGAGAAAGAAAATGTTTCGTATTGCGGTCAAAAGGTGAATTTTTTGTATTAGACGTTTCTTTGTGCGTCGCTTGTTATTTGGTTGTACGTGGAAAAATGCATATCTTTCATCTCTCTGACGAAAATTTTTGTCAAGCTTAATAAGAAAGTAAAATATATAATGCTAAAGATAAACTTTTGTCAAACACGGCGCCGTTTCAGGTTGACGTCTAAAAATTAATTATTTAACGTAATTCGGCTCGACGTGAATTAAATTGGGTTGAGAAAAGTTTCGTTATTTTTCTTCCCTCTCTCTCTCTCTCTCTCTTTTTAAGAGGATCGCACATGTAATTCGTACACACGTGTGATAATTCGCCGAGACCGAGAGAGTGTGATGTAATCGTGTTCTGTGTGTCGCACACATTTATTCATATCCCATATATAAAAATATGTCGCATCTTTCCCGCGTGATATTTGCGCGCCGCGTTAAATAATTGACACGCGAGATGATGACAGGTCGACGAGGAGAACAAAAAGCTATTTGCATATATATAAGCGTTCACTTGCGAAGCGAAATTCTATTCGGGTATCTAGGATTTTTCCAAAACAACGTACACACACAGCTAGGAAATATAATTGACTCAATAATGCAACTTGATACACCGCAGCAATTGGCTAACTCCAATTGGCAAATAACACGCGCGCGTTCTATCTTATAGCTCCCAGCTCTAGTTTGTTTGCGATTATTCTATTCGAAGTACAACGAAGTAAAAAACTTGCGAACTAAACTAAATTCTACGGCAACTTCTGCGGCAACCACAACGTTACGTTAAGGGCGCGAAACCCCCGATTAAACACTCACTTTCTTCGGGGTGCTTGACGGTGGAGAAGCAGCCATCCGCCGACAGGTACAGCAGTAACGCGCCGTTGGCCGGCAGCTCCTTAAAGCCGCTCGCGAGGAACACTTGCACCTGGCTGTAGGTCGGCTTGTACAGCAGGTACTTGTGCGGATTGTCGCGGCGCGGCGCGCCGTTCTCGGGCCCGGGATACGGTCCGGGTCTGAATGGCATCCGGCCGGCCGGCGAGGCGTCGTGCAGGTGATTCGGGTCGTCCCGCGGTTCCCGCTCGAGTGTCTGCAGCATCCGGAACATGTCCATCGACAACTCACTAAACTTTACCTGATCGGCGCAGTTGCCGACGATTAGGATCTCTTGAAGAGATAGGCACATGGGTGGCGAACGTTCGACGGGCGGGCAGGTCTGCGGACCGAGTCTGTGGGTCAGCACGATGGGGTTCGAGTCGGAATGCAACACGCCGACCGCGGACTCGGCCTTGACGAAGGCCTTGATCTCGTCGAGGACGAGATTCCACTCGAGCTGATCGTCCGGCTCGTACGTGCTCGTGTAATCGGCTATCTGGGCGTCGAGCTCCTGCACGAGCTCCCGCACGAGCTTCATTCGGTTAAGCAGCAGACATACGACGATGAAACGGGCGTAGTACCTGAGCTTCTTAACCATCAGGTCGCTCCTGTCTTCCTTGGCCGCGCGACTGTAGTAGGCGCGACCGCGTATCGCCGCATAGAACGAGTAGGCCTCGTGCAGATAGCTCGTCTCGCTGGTACGCAAGTAGTAGTGGTAGTAGAGCTGGCCGATCTTGCTCGCGATCTCGCCGATCTGCCACCTCTTGAGGCCGTACTTCGTGTCCAATATCGTCCTGTGAATATAAAACGAGATCGCATATATATATATATATACACATGTACACGTGAGCAAGCACGTGTTCACGCGCACACCCTCTCGATGCGTAAGAATTGGTTTTTTTACATATGTAGATTTTTTATTTAAAAAAATCTTTTTAAAACACTTAATTCATCAGAATCTATTGTTTTTGACCATCCAAAGAATTAACGGAAGTTTGTCATAAATTTTTATCGAAGGTCACATAAAAAAAAAATTTTTTCTTTGTTTACTTTTAATTAAACATTAATTTTATTGTATTGCTGTATATATTATTTTAATTATATTATATTACTGTATATATATATTTATTTAGATATGTTTTACATAAATTTTCTCATGTACATGACCCACCCTTAATTATAATGCAATCACAGAACTTATCTTAAACGCAAATTTATATGGAAAGATAAGAATCTCCCTCCTACAATAATATTTGAAATATCATAATTTTAGCTTAATACTCGATAATCTCGTTTAAGCTTCTCGTTTCACTTATCGCGCTCGATCGTCGCTTTGAGATACAACGGGGGAAAAGGCGCGGTTTGGAACGTAAGTTTTTTTTTTCTACGAAATTGAACAAAGTTTTTGTTTTTTTCGAAATAAGTGAAATCTGAATTACTTGCAAACGACGAAGTGTCTGTTTTGTCAAATAACTCGTGAAATCGACTTGGCTGGGGCGTAAAAATCCTCGTGCGCGACGCACGAGGACTCGGTCACGTGGGGGCCGCACGGAGGCCTCCCTTTTCATCATCATCGTCGTCGTCGTCGTCAGATCGTCGGGGATCAGTGAAACATCCGCGAAACGCGATTACAAGCCGCGTTGCGGTATCGCGCGAGGTCTCTCATCGAGAAAAAGAGAGTAATCGCGCGATCGTCGCGTTCTTCGCGACACGGTTATGCAAAAATTTTGCAGCACGTTTCGCCAACGCCGAACACACTCTGCCCGATCGAGAGAAAACGATCGACGAACGATGGAGGTCGTCGATCGAGAAAAATCGAGAGAAATCGCTCGATCGAAAAAATCACACGCGAGAATTTCGCGAAATTTGAATCCGCGAAGTTAAATTTAGAATCTCTCCGCTTCCGCGACGCTCGATGAGTGTTTCCCCTTTCATTCCAGTGATTTTTCTTAATTAACAAACTGTTTTTTTTTTAACGAACACAGCAACTTTTTAAAGTAATGCGGAAAATCAGGTGTGCTTCAATATGGAAACACACGGGAGAAAACCACCCCTCGTGAAGTTATCTTCTTATACTCTCTCTTCTTTCTTTTCGAACATACACGCGCGCGCACGCACGCACGCACGCACGCATACATCCTCTTTTCTCTTGATCGCTCACCTGTGCTGCTGCTGGAACTTCCAGAGCTTCGTGTAGACGTCAAAGGTCCGCCCGAAGTAACCCTGCCACTGCTTGTGCCCGTATTGCGGCAGGTCGCGCAGCCCGTTGAACAGCTGCTTGCTCTTCTCGAGCAGGTGGCAGAACTCGAGGACGACTTTTCGCTCGTGGTCGTCCATGCTAGCCATCATGACCATCTTTTCGGTGAGTCGGGACCGCGGCCTGGACGCTGGCTGGACGCCCTTCTCACGACGACACGACACGGTCGCGGCGGGCCCGCGTGATGGCGCCTGGCGATTCCGCCACCCTTTCGCAACGGCGCCTACGACCACGGCGACCGCGGTGACCAATCAATACTCTTGTCCACCCCGCATCAGGGGGCGCAGCGTGCGCCGTCATGACGCCTGACATTGACGACAAAAGGCGTCCAGAAAGACATCTGTGCGAGCAACCCCGAGGCTCGAAACCGCCCCCGCAATAAAATCGATGCTTCCGAGGGTAACACGTCGCTTCGATCAAAGGTATAATATTTGTTCGCGATGCGAACGGGATCGATAAATTTCCACTGTACGGTAAAAGTCTGTCGGGGGTAAAACATGTTTTCGGAGAATTGTTTCTTTTTCACCGAACGGTCTGGGTTTACGCTCATTCAGTTACGCGGAGTTACAAGCGCGATTGAGAAGAGGAATACAATCCAGGGTGCGTGAATGTGCAAGAATTGGAAATGCTTTTTTTTTTTGTTTGCAAAAGATGACTCGTTAATACTACGTGTAATATTTTATTATTGCCTCTGTCATTTTGTGATCGAAGATTATCTTATCGTCGAGCGAGATAATTTTAGTATATTTCGTAAATTAAAACATATTGTTTTTTTTTTGCACGTAAAAATTTTTTCTCAAAGAACTTTTCAAGTTTTGTCTAATTTTAGTAATGCGAGCTCATTTTCACGAGCTCCTTTCGACGCGCATTTTGCATTGCAGCAATGTCTCAATTAAACTCGTCAAAATTTCAAGAGCAAGAGCCGCCCCCTCCTTTCCCCCCCCCCCGCTGAATCACATCCCATTCGCAGATGCAAATCTCTGAAACTCTCTCGCTGGAACATCTCGCCAACTTTCCGGGACTCACTCGTTCCGGGCTCTAACAAGGCCTGTCCGTTTTTCTTTCGCCGTAATTAAAATTTCCCGACGAAAAGAGAGTAAACGCCACGGACGCCGAGAGAGTGAACGAAGGGGGTGAGGTCTCACTCGCTCGACACTTTCGTCGCCGCGGCTCGTTACGGCGACGAAGCGACGGTGGGAGTTTTACCGCCCCGCTGCTAGCCGACTACCGTCGACGGAGATTAATTAACTAGATAACGGTCGGGCGGCTGGGAAGAGGGCGAGGAGAGAGCGGAAAAAGGGCGGAGAAGAGGGAGAAGGGAGGGAAAGTCCAGAGAAAGAGAGAGAGAGAGAGAGAGCGGGAGAACAACGAGAAGAGCGTGTCGAGGGATGGAAAATCATCGCGAGAATATCAGGCGAGGAAACGTGGCCGAACACCATCGGGCCGACCATGGGCGAAACCCCGCTGACGGATCATGAAAACCGGAGGGGGTGGCGACGACAGTGGTGGACGACCAGGGAGAGAGAGGGGGGCCATTTTCAGAGGCCGGACGATGTGGAGTCCGGAGTATATCGACTGTGTCGCCTCATCTACAAGTCAATCAGGCTCGCGTGCCGGCGGCTCGTGAGGCCGGCTGGTACACGTAAGTAAGTAGCCAGGAGGTCTCTGATGGGCACCTATACACGCATCCCCCAGACCCCGGGGGTCTGGCCCTGTGTGCGCCTGTCAGGTCGCCTAATACGAGGCGCTGCCGTCGCCGACACAACGCCGCCGCCGGCACCTTCGTCCGCCGGGTATGCAAGTATAATGCGCTCTGGCGCATATATAAATGCTTATGGTAATCCGCGCGCGGTCGGCTTGTTTCGATGCTGGCCGGATGTCTGCTAGATAGAACCCGCTCCGTATCGCCCGTTGCTATCGGGCGTACGTATATGCCACCGCGCGGCGGCGCGCTGTATATGACGTTTTCTTGCGTTATCACGAAACGGCGCGACATATTGGAATATTCACGGTTTGTATTATAAATTAACAAGAAAATTTACATTAAATAACAAATTGTTAAGTCTCATTATATATCCGGATTCTATTAAATACAACGGGGACGCTCGTATCGGACTTTGTTTCTTCCGTCACGAAGAATAGAGGTTGAGGAATAGACTGATTGTAATTTTCAAACGGAGCTTGTAGACAAATTTCACAGACATCTCATCTTTTGTTTCTCCGACTTGTTTATACCGGGTTCGATGTGTTTCATCGCAATATTTATACGTTGTAGCGTTTCGATGCGAAAGCTCAGTCTGTTCTCGCTCGCAAAGGAGCGCGTCGTATATTCGCGTGCGAATTTTGACATTTTTAAGTCTTGTGTTTACTTGTAACTTTATTGGGATTTTATGTTTTTATTTAGTTCAATTTCTTTGGCAACCGAATTACGGGGAATCAATTAGGGAAAAGCGAGAGATCCGGGTTCGACCAAGGTGTCTTCTTGCACAGTGGGATTTTTTTAATTTCTACGGGGGAAGAAAGAGGGAAATTGAGTGTTTTTATTTACGTGCGACGCGTTCGTCGATTTGTAATAAATAAAGTATGAATTTTCCACACGCTCTCACAATTGTGAAAAATGTGTACAGAAAACGTCTCACGTATTTCAGCCGTTGTAATGTTTCTGAATAATAAATTATATTTCTGTTCCAGCGGAATGTTTTTTTTTTTTTATTAAATCAAAACAATCTCGTTTCGCAATTATTTTCCTTCACTTTGTTACCCACTCAGTAATTCCGCATGCTTGTCATCGATTTTTGATGCCGATTTCGCAGATGCCGACGTTCGTCGAATCTAATTACCCCCCCCCCTGCTCCCCAAGAAATCAAGATAAAACACACACATTCGATCGACGAAAGGTGAGAAAACCACGTGAGGTGAGTCATCAGCTCTCGCGATCGATGGGCCGAATCACGGTCGAAGCCGCGATCGCGGCGGCGTGTCGACATGATTCGGAGTCATGACTCGGCTCGAAACGAGCTGGCAGCCGGGCGTCTATACAACTTGTCTGGGTATAGACGAGTGATCATATCGGGTCGTTAACTGATATTAATAGCAGGGCGCGGTGAGCCGGGTGGAGACTCGACCTCTTTCTCTTCTTTTCTCTCGCTCCCTCCGCTCTATCTCTCTCTTTCTCTCTGACATCGATGTTCGCTCGAGCGGCCCTTGCCCTAATTGCAACAAATTAAATCAGGCGATATATCGGCGGTGAATCCCTCGGCGATGAATTTACACGCGCGTGTGTTACGTATACAGACGGATGCGTGCGTCGCGCTGCGATCGCCTTTTCACCGCCGCGTTGCTTCTAATTGGATGGCTTTTATATCGAAAGTGCGAGCGCACGGTAGTTTGACCACTTCGAGAAAAAGAGAGAAAGAGAGACGAAGACACTTGGAGAACCCTAACAAGCTCCAGTTCCTTTGTGCAAACTTGTCGTTTCTACGCAGATTTTTCACCGAGTTCACATAGAAGCAATCTGTTTTTCTTATTTAGGGGAAAAAAAAAGACTCTTTTTGAGAATGTTTTTATGTTTGATATCGCGTTTGCGAGCAACGACAGAGATTCGAAACGACGAGCTTTCAATGATTGAGTTTCAAAGCAAAGCGTTTATTTGCACAAATGAAATTTTGAAGTATATCGCGCAATCACGTGACGAATATTCAATGCGAAAGACGGATGAAAGCTGACCGAGAATTCTCAATTCGCAAAACGTGTCCTATGCTAGCCGTCGCGCGAAAAATGGACAAATTGTTCGTGTAAAACGTTAGAAAACCGTTTTGCTAGATCCACGGCAATTTATTTTCGGCGGTGGAGAACACGCGAGAAGAAGATTAACGCGTTATACTATTTTATTCGCCCGGTATCCCCAGTATTCGTTCCGGAATGAAATATCGTGACCGAAATCCACCGCGGACACGCGGGACGAAAGAGATTTTTAAGCATGCGAATAAATTCGCATTCTTTTTAATGTGTTGCTTTAACCTGTTGAATGCGTCGCCGTTCGTGACAAACAGTGATTACAGTTTGCTCTCTTTCTCTCTTTCTCTCTCTCTCTCTCTCTCTCTCTCTCTATCTTTACGCGAGTTCAGATTTATTTTTCTTTCTCCGCTTATCGTTTCGACGATCGCGCGTTTTGCGCGCGCGCGATAAGCGCGCAGTTAATTTCTCTTCTGTGTGTGCGCGATCGTCATCTCGCGCCGGGAAAGAAAACGCGCGTTTATTTTCAACAAGCTCTATCTCGCTACAGAGCAAGTAAAAAACGTATCGTCGCTTTCCGTTCTGTTTCCCCCGGCACTCGGATATTTTTTATCCGCGAAGAACGTATAGATCGTCATCGCTCTGCACGCGCGATAGGTAGTAGACTTGTAGGTACACTTAGGCAAATTGCTTTAAACACATAAAGAATTCATCATCGCCGCTATAAAAAAAACGTGCGGATTAATTTTAGAAAGTTAAAAAAAAAAAAAAAAAACAACAAAGTTTAGTTTTCGTATTCGTTAATGTTACATTTGTGAAAGAACTTCCTTTACACGCTTTCAAAAAAACAAAAACGGACAAAGACGTCCAACTGCTTTTGTTTAAAAAAAAAAACAACAAGACAAACAAACGGCGAGAGAGAAAGAACCAGCAAAAAGAACGATCGCGGAGACGACTTTTGATATTTCCTGCCCTTACCATTAGCCAAAGCGGGACTCGTGGAGCGGGACGCGGGGAGCGAACGCGGTGGATGCGAGGAAAGCCTCAGGAAGCTCTAACTCACGGGCAAAAGGGGCTAACCCACACCCCCGGGTTCGACCCGCGCGCCGGCCCCTGCCATTAACATTAACCGAGCACATACAGGGTGTTTGCAATGGCATTATCGATCGGGACTCGGTTGAAAAAAGACCAGCGAATCGAGCACTTTGTACGATACGTGCAGGAAACGCCTAGTTTACATTCACGAAAGCCCGGCTAAACGCCGATAGACTCGTCCTCCCGCGGTTACACGCGCGGAGACTCGTGCGTGATAAGCGGTTACCTCCGCGCGCGCGCTGGTAAAGACGTCGTCGCCGAGGACGACGGTATATTATTTTTCGCGACGTCCGTGCGCGTTTTCGAGATACCAAGTTTCGCGCGCCGCGCGGTATGAATTATTATGTATGTGGATTTTTTTGTTTTTGCGAAAATAATACATTTGCTTGTAAACGTTTATTTATAAATTCTATAATGCGCGAGATCGCCGCGCTTTGCGTTCGCTTGGTTTTAGAAAAACGTTACTTTGAAAATTAAAAAATCATTAAAAAATTGTTACTAGAAATTTCCACGTGGTTTGATAAAAAGCTCCTTACGAGGTTCCGACAATATTTTCTTACTAGGCCCCGATAAACGATTTGTTACAAGCCCCACTAATAAGACCCGATTGATTTCGAAGCATGTATCATTATTATTATTTCAGGCTCCTGTTCTCCGTATAAGAATCTTATACGTTTTTTTTTTCGGTCACGGAAATTCGTACTCGAAACTTTTTCGGAACGTGACTCGGACACGTTGCTGTTAACAAAAAAATAAAAAAAAAAACCATATCAAAACATATTCGGGATTTTTACATGACAATGCACTTCGGATCTCGATCAGTCGTACAATGCATTGATGTTTCTCGCACGATTGACATCGCATCTCGTGCGACGATCGGAAACTTTACGCATGAACGAAGAGACGCGACATTACTCACGACGGTCGCTCATAGGAAGCGGAACAACGACGATGACCGTCGTTAGGAGCGTGCGAAGTCCCAGTTTGCGGTGGAGAAAATCTGTAATTAAAAATATCGAAACACAAATGTGTTTAACGCGCACGTAAATTCGCGACGCGCGTGTTTTACAATAATTTTTATCGCGCAAAAAAAAAGAGAGAGAGAGAGAGAAAAATTCAATATAGTGTAGAAAACAAAATTAATTTCACATCGCGATTTCGCGCGGTTTCGAAATTTTCGTCGCTTTCGCACACACGTGCGAAACGACGCGATGTTTTATGCAGCCGCGGGATAACGAAACGGAATTCTATTAAATCAAAGCATTGATTTCGCCGCCGCTATACATGCGTGCCGATGGCGCGCGAGTTGGTTAACGAAGGTAGCGATAACGATACATTATTATCGCGATACGTATGAATATATGCCACCCTATGCCCGGGCTGCCCTTTGAAAATTGTATACCAGGCACGTGTCCGGCCTGTCGCGCCCCCGTTGTTACTCCACCGCGTGGATCAGATAATTTTCAGTACAAGCAGATACGGACCCCTCCCTCCCCCTCGCCTATTTGCAACCGGTTCGAGAGCCGATCTCGCGCGCGGAGAGAGAGAGAGAGAGAGAGAGAGATCACGCGATATCGCTGATATATTAATCAAACAAATTGGACATTTTAACCGCGTTTGACCGAGCGCGACGCGAATCGGACGAGATATCTCGCGACTTTCACATCATGGCAGTTCGACATTCTGCTCACATTTTCTCGATCGCACGTGTATCTTTTCGTTCGTTTTTTACAATAAAAATATTTCTTTTTTCTTTTCTTTCAACAGCGGAGCATTAACTCCGCCAATTCATAAGGTCGAAATTTCGATTACAGAAGTCGATTTATTTCCATCGCCGTCAGTATATATATCTCCCTTTCTTCGGATATTACGACTCACGCCGCGGCGAATGCGCGTCCGCGTACGTATATATATTGCCGACGGAAAATCGCTGACGCGCATCTGATCGCGGTTACGCGCGCAGAAAACGCGTACTTTACGCGTACTTTGTTATTAGCTTTCACCGCCTTCCGCGGGAATGGGGGGGAGGGAAATCGCTTTCGCCGACGACTCGCGATCGGTGTCAATCCATTCTCGTCTCGGGCACGAGGCGCTTATCGCGTTCGTAACGCGCTCGGTATCCTCGGCATCAATAATAATAAAAGGCACCGTGGGATATCGCGGCGCGTCTCAGTATGACGCTCCGCGGGAAGCTTTCCGTTCGTTTCCCACCTATACGCCTCCCGTTACGCGTGAGAGATACGGGGGGTCGGGTGGCTCCGAAGGAGACGACAGGAGGCGAGGGTGGAGAGAAGGAAGGCGCGAGAGAGAGAGAGAGAGAGAGAGAGAAGGAAAGAAGAGCACACAGCCTGGTGGATGATCCCGCCTCTAAGGAGCCGCTCGGCAGTCGTCGGAGAGACCCCCCCTGTGTCCGGGGGGAGCGACGGGGGCGAGAGCGGGAATCTCTACCCCCGCGTTTCTCTCGACCACCCTCTTCCCTCCCGCTCGTCCCGTCTCACCGTCTCCCTCTCGCGCGCTCAGTGTAACGTGCGCTCTTCTCTTCCCCGCGCCCACCCCCCCGTGGAGGACGTGCCGGCGCAGGCTCCGATACAGCCAATCGTCGGACCGCGACTGATAACGACTCTGCCAAATGTGCGTCCGTCGCACCGCGGCCGAGTCCGCCACCACGGTGGTCCACGCGCGCGCTGACAAACTCTCGGGATATCCCCGCGAGCTCAAACGGACCGGCTGTCCCACGTATAATCTCCCGCGAGGAGAAACGTCCACGTTACGAGACAACGACGACGACGACGACGGGGTGCACGTCCGCACCTACCTCTCCCCCCCTCCGCCCCGTGCGTCACACTCGCGTTACCGTCGATTACATCCCACAGTGTCGATTCGCGTCGAATTCTATTTTCTCTCGATTGTTTCTTTTTTTCCCCCCCTTGACTTTTTCCCCCCGGTGCAAGGTCATAGTGAAGAGTCAAAAAGTGAACGTGAGGAAGAGAAATAAAACCGATTTGTGGATCGGAGGAGGAATATCGCGAGGAGGAATATCGAACTGGATCTGACAGTGCTGGACAAGACACCACGTTGGCCCCCGTACTGACGGTAAGGCGAGTGCACGTTAGTTTTGCGGCGAATCGGTTGATCTTCGAATCGGAGCAATTCAAGGAGCAGGTTGGCGAATGGCTTTCTTTCGTTGTTTCTGTGCTCGGTGTGCATTCTCCTCGTTTCGGGCACGCGACGAAAGAGAAGCTTGGTTGGAAGAGAACGTTTCGAGAGAGGAAACCGAAGATTGTCGGCCGCGCGCTTCCGTCGCACCGGCGGGCGGCGGCGTGACGATGGAACAATGCCGATAACGCCGAAAAAAACAACCGCCGATCCGGTCTGTAGTTGCGCGCGAATTTATGGGCGCGATATGCGCGATTTTCCGCGGCCACTTTCTTGGAAATTTTGTTTTTTTTGTGTACATAAAACGAAGCAAACCGCCGTTTTTTGTTTCGAAAAAAAAAAAAAACGGAAATCTACCGGTTTTACCAGATCCGTTGATTTTATCATGTATACATATCACAATGCTTTGTCCTGGCATTGTTTTATTCGTCTCTTCTATTTTTCTCGTTCGTTCTCTAGTATTTAAGTCGATAAAAAATAAAAAAAAAATAAAAAAAATAGACGCGCGCGTTTCTCGAATCGTGACGTTAATTTTCGACGCATTTCTCAGTTTGTTATCAAAACTGTGTTTTTTTGTGCTTTTCCTTTCTGATAAAACCTTTAACGATAAACGAAAGAGAAGAAAATGAGGATTGTGCGCATTCAAAAAACAATTACATATACAGAGTGAATTTAAAATCCGTGAGGAAACTCAACTGTCGCGCATTAAATTTTACAAAAGAAAATCACGTCGAAAGGAACAAAATGGCCACCGCAAATAGAGTTCACATTTTTTGAACTTAAAAAAGATATAGTTGACACATATTTCTGAGGGGGAGCTTTTTACTTCTTTGTCATTCGAAATAGATGATAAAATGTCGCTGTGTCGTCGGGGATTTCGTCAGATCCCGGTGCAAAACTCGAACAAAAGCGCTTTGACACTCGCGTGGACGAGATACATATACACGAGGGGGGCCCCTCCGTACAACTCGTTCACGGAATCTTACGCATGACGCATAACTGCGTCTGTGTCGCTATACGCACGTTTTACGGGTTAAACGGCGGGCGCACGCACTGACCAACGCGAAATTACCGCGCGTGTCCGCTCCTCCGTGCGCGTCACGCACCGCGGTCACCAATTTTTTTTTTTTTTTATTTGCTTCTATAAAGAAACGCGATATTTTTCATTTCATCCTCGAGGAAAAACGCGAATTTCACGTGTCATTCGCGCTTTGCGGAAAAAAATACTTGGGTGCGTGATGTTACGCAAAGAGAGAAAGAGAATTACTTGTGTGTTTAGGATTTACCGTAATAGCGATAGTCTTTTGAAATGTAACCGTATATTAAAATGTGTATTGACGTGCATATTAGGGTGGTTCTTATTTTCGAATTTTGAATTTCTTTTGCGGCACTGTCTGGTTCCAATTGCTAAAAACAATAATCTGCGATAGAGTTCCGATCGAACAAGGGGAAAAGGAGCCCTTGGGCCTTTAAAATGAATCACTTATTTAAATAATAAAATCGATTTTATTTGATTATCTTCCAACTTATTGATTATATCGAAAAACACGTTAAACGAAAGATTTCGGTCAGAAGTACATTTTATCTTTTTTTTTTTTTTTCGAAAAATGAGTATTTGAGTTATTGTTATTATCCCTTTCTTTTACATTTTGAGTTCAATCTACATTCAGACAGAGAGATATAATAGATCTGTTCTTTTTAGTCGAATTTCTTGCACAGTTCATCTCTTTCTTTCGTTCTCTTCACTTTGAAGAAACTTCACTTTTTCGATTCGTTACGCATTTAAATAATCTTTTTAATGTTTAAGGAAGCTTCCTTTCTCCCTTTATCAGACTGAACTTTTTCACGGATTATATTGTTTTAGCAAATGGAAAAAAAATTTTCACCGGGAATAAATAAAAGCCACCTCAATGTGGCGAGACAAATATTTCGTATTTATTGCGCGAGATCCTGTTATAGCGACGTGCGATCTTCAAACGAGACTTTTAAAAATCGATTTCTATACGCACAAGTCTCCGAACCAAAGAACATATCGAAAAATCATGTTTGAAAATCAAAAGTAACGCTCGAACGATTTGCGAGAGCAGCCGTCGCCGAGATCAAATCGTAAGGAGACAACGCGAGAAATACTAATTTAGTGCGCGGATAACATATTTGTGATATTCTTCTTAAATATTATTCTTCTCAAAATTTCTACAATTGCAACGTCAAAAAGCGTATTTGATCCTCTTCTGTTTGTCTTCACGCGTCACGCGGGATCACCGAATTTTTTTCTCTTTTGAAAGAAACGCGAGCTATTTTCATATTCGAGCTCGATTGAAAACGCGCAATTTTACACGTTGCTCGCATAAAGGACGCAGATCGAAAGGCGATCTTCCCGGAGATCTCGACCGGCTTTTTCTCCCTCTCGCGTGCGATCGCGCGCCTATGTCACGTCGCGTCCGCGACGGTGCGTTTAAACGGCGCGCGCGTATGTGTGTGTGCGTGAGACACATATGTGTGTATATATATATACACACACACATATATATGCAGGAGAGACGAGAGTTTAGACGAGGTAGGCAGAGGGGTTTCCGGCGAGCGTTAACAGAGTAACAGAGTGATGTAATGAGGCCCGGAAGCAGGCAATTTGCTGCCCGCGGCGGCCGCAGTTGCGCGAGACAACCTGTCCGGAGTACCTTCTTCTTGATACCGCGGCTATCTAGCCTCTCCTCCTCCGTGCTTGGGATACCTGACCGATAAGCGAGAGAGAAGTGTGCAGTCATCGAGTGCAAGTAGAAACGGACGGAAAACAAAAGGCGACGTGCGTGCAAAAGAGAGAGAGAGAGAGAGAAAAAAAAAAGACGAGAGAAATCGTCGAGAGGAGAAGCGCAATTATTTCGTACGATAATACGCGCGCGCGTTGTTTTGTTTTCCGACGAATGTGAATTATTATCGCGACAATGTGAAAGTTGCACAATTGGCGTGCGTGTTGTTTTTTTTATTACATCGCGTCTCTTCAACGTAACGCGAAGTTAAAACAGATGAACGCGTCGTTGCCGATTTCTTGGTGTTGAACGTAAAAAAGAGAGAAGAAGAGTTGCAATTTGGATATAGTTTCCGGAAAATAAATCTCGAACTGAAAATCCGAAATGGATCGTTTGCGCGGAAAGTTGTTTTTTCTTTACAATTAAATGAGCTCGCGAAATTAAGTGGTATCGCGCTGTGTAACGAACAAAATATAAAACAACATTTCAATAAACGTCCAAAATTTCACTGCACTGTCATCACCGGTGGACCCTCTTTTTCCCAACGCAATCGATCGTTCGATTCGGTCTTTAAATACGGTCGGACGCGATCGGCAAAGACACAATCCCGCGTCGCGCGCTCATCGTGTGTGGTGCCGCGGAACAGCGTGACTATGTGACAGTTTTGTGATTAGATTGACCTCAATACGCGCGCTGGACATCCGGACGTACCCACGAGAGTGCTTTTATCCTTAACTGTCCTGATCGAATGTCAGCGAATGTTCCGCGATGAGACGACGACTCGAGACGATTCCACGCGTGATGTGAAAAAATAAACTTATTTTCGCTGTGCGGTTTTCTCTCACTTCCGGTGATTTTGCCTCGTCCAGGTGACGCCAGAAAAGTTCATTCGAAACGATCGGCGTAACGACGCACAGTGACAAAAGTGTCGAGAATTTATCGTGAACGTTTTCACAGCGATTGAAGGTAAATAAAAATAACAAGCAGAGAAAACAAAAACGTCGGCAACGCGTTTGATGTTTTCACCAATTCGACAGATCGTTACATCGCATTTTATAATTAAATATGATTAAAGTAAAAAGATAAAATATAAACACAATAGATTGCGTGCGAGATACACAACTTATTGTTTGTCGAGACGTGGCGTTAAAAATACGGGCGAGTTTCGTACGTGTTTATGCGCGAGTCGCACGTGGAATCGGCCCACGGTCGGATCGCACACAGAGATCGGCGCGCGCGGCATCATTTCGTTTGAATAATGATTTATGTAATACGGGAAGGGATAGCCGGAAGCAGCAGATTTTCCAGATTAGACGGAAGCGGACTCGCGATAAACGACAAGCTTCAATATTGCAGCAGCAGCAGCAGCAGCAGCCTGTCGGGCCTCTTATCGCCACGCTCTTCGCGTTGCAAAATTGCGGCAACATACACGTCGATCGCGACCTCATGCAAATTCCCCATCGCTTTCGCAATTTTCGCGACTACAAATTTCCAGGCCGCGTCATTGATGAAATGCAGACGATGTGTTTAAGAGACGGTGCGCGCTCGATCGCTCGCTCGCTCGCTCGCGACACTACGATTTTCCGAGATGGAGGGAGTCCGATTTATGGAAAATTTTTTGCGCGCGTAATTATAAAGCCTCGGCGCAACGGCTTTATCTCGGTACCATAAAAATTCATTTATTATTCGCGTCGTTGAAAGTTACAACAGAATAAAAGACACGCGAGAGGAAAAACACGTGACTTTTAAACGTAAAAAAAAAAAAAAAACGTTTACGTTACGTTGTCGCTGCGAACATTTTTATCGACACTCCGATAGCGTCACACTTTCGATTCTTAGTTGTTGCAACCCGAAGAACGAGTGTATATCCGTAACTTATTTGTTGTTCAAACTATCTCACATTAATGGAATACGCTGAGTAATGTTCGTAACACGATGTATATGTTAAATATGTGAATATTTCTCCATGATTTTTGAAGTTTCAATAACGTTGTAGCAAAAAAATAGAATATTTTCAATTTCTAACTCGATATTATTGCAGCAGAGAAGTAAACGGTTCGATTAGATGACGAGAAAGTCATCTTTTACATAAATTTTGCAAATATCGCTAACCAAGTCCGGGACTGTTTTCAATCCGACGTTTATTTTTTGTTGTTGTTTTTTAATATTTCGTTGCGCGCGCACTCGTATTTTAATTCGATCTCGTCTTTACCGGATGTTTCAAGGGTCCTTTAATAACCCCCTCAACCGCGGTATCTGCATGAGCACAAGTGCTATCAGCTTAAAGTAACGTAGGCTTGCTTCGTCCGACCCTGCATTACATTTTAACACCGCCAGCCCGGTCATTTAATTTAACAACGCGGACACACGATTCACACGAGCAACGATATATGTTTAACTTCGTTTCTTTGATTTTTCATTTCGCATTAACACTGCGAACTTGTTGAATTTTTTATTATTCGCGACATATATGTACATATGTGATTTACAGAAACGACGCGACGAATTTCAATGTTTCCGTTTCAACGTTGGAAATAATATTTTAATTGAATGCAATCGGAGCGTGACGACGTGTTTCTCGCGCGTGTTGAGAAATTGTTTTTTCTCGAAATAATTAAAAAAAAAAACCTATATAACATATATATTGTTAAAATCAACATAAAATGTAAATATATCGTATAAACAAAAAAATAGAAAGGTGAAAAAAAATTTTACACAAAGCTAAGAGAAAGATACTCTT
The DNA here is from genome assembly GCA_014825455.1 of Pseudomyrmex pallidus. Lineage (NCBI taxonomy): Eukaryota > Metazoa > Arthropoda > Insecta > Hymenoptera > Formicidae > Pseudomyrmex > Pseudomyrmex pallidus. The sequence continues at coordinate 24,191 of QVNV01003306.1, forward strand.
GTTCGAACGAGATTCGACAAGGTTTGCAATTGAAGAGAGCTTTTGTAACGCGCGCAAGAGTCAACGCGCGGACGCGATATAGTCGCGGCGCGCGCACAGTTTTTTGGTTCTCGGTGCAAAATTTTCACACGAATTTTCAGGGGCTCTTTGGTGATGTACGACAGCGCTAGCTGTTCGTACGCAGGTGCGCTCGAATTAAAGGGAGCCTCCGGGACAGCCGGAGCCGCCGCGGCCGCGGCCGGCGTCAAGCAGGAGAACTGGCCGTACCGCGGCCTCACCTGCAGCAACACCTTTCAACGGCTCAAGGACAGCGTCGACAAGGCGAAGCAAGCCCTAGCCGATCGCAGCGGTTACCTCGCCGGCGCGTTTTCGCCGCCTCCGCGCGCAAACCCGTCCGCCATTTCGCCCACCGCCTCCATCACCGGTAAGTAAAGACTTCTTCCTTCTTCCACTCCCCGGCTCTCTCGGTCATCTCGAGCTTCCGTCGCGCGTGAAAAATATCCGAACGAATAAAATATATTTTGCGCGATCGAGCAGAACGTCGCGCGCGGTTCCAAATAATCCGAGTCTCACGCCTAAGATTTTTAGAAGAACTCGCGCGAACAAATTTATCTATTCATAGAATCTATAAATTATAAGAGTTTGAGCAAGTTTTAATTTGCAAGAATTAAATTTGCGTATTAAGTTTATGTATTCATGTCTCGATCGTAAGATTTTCAGAAAACTTTATACGTTTGTTTCACGCACGCTCTTGTTGTGTTAACAAAAGAAGCTCGGTTGGTGTTTTTTTTTTTTTTTAATAACGAAAGCTCGTCGAGAATTGACGCCGTAACAAGGCAGGTGTGTGAGATACGCGCGAATAAGGTGGTAACTTATTGCGTGGCGATGCGAAATAGTTGTTGCCCATAATGCGCCGAGCGTAAAGTCACGCACGCGGACACGCAACCTGATTACGCGCGAAATTATTATAGCGGCGTACAAGTGCCCCGGTGGTAATACCATCGATCTGATATACATACATATATGTATATATACAAATATATATATATATGTATGTATGCACGGCGCGTATACGACGCCGATGACGTAACGCGGTTAATGAGAGCAAGAACAACTTACCCTCGCTATTTTCCCACAATGATAACAACGTGGGTGGTGCACGCGCGGAGATTGAGATTTCGCTGAGTCGCGAATTTTAACGACCCTCTAATTCACACGTTCGTACGTCGTTTGCAAACGAGAGTTGAAAATAAAAAATCCGTCTCTCCGTACGTATTTTGATGATACTTTTGTGGCGGATGCAGAGATCAGCGCGTTCTTTGCGGAGAAGTCGCGGAGAAAATATTACACGATTGTTTCTCACACAAGTAGATGGATATAAAAAGAAACGGCGTGATATATATTTCGTTTCTTGAAAGCCGGTAAACAGATCCGCGATATCTCTCTCTCTCTCTCTCTTCCTCTTTCTCTGTCTCTCTCTCTCTTTCTCTTCCATCGAAATTATTAAGTACCGGTTAAAAGACGAGCGTCAACGGCCGTGTGCCAAGAGAGAAGCGCGAAAAAAAAAAAAAAAAAAAAACCGGGCGGGCGGTTGACTGTTGCTCTTCGTTGTCGCCGATTTCCGATTGCTTTTTTAAAGCGCCGGTCGCCGAGGACATTAATTACCCGGCCAATGTAAATCACGTTATCTGCCGCCTACACCCGCGAGAGGAGACGGAACGGAAGGGGAGGATGACGGAGGAAGAGGAGGAGGAGGACGAGGAGATGGTAGTATATACGCGGATTGTTTGTTCAACGTGAATTCTCTCTCTCTCTTCCTTCTTCTCCCTCATGTTGCATTTGCGAGAGTGTTGCGTCGTTGCCGTCGACTGCTCTCCACCGGCCGCAACAATATCCTGCTCTCGCCGTTCCCGAAATTTATCGGCGACTCTCGCTCGCGAAAACTTTTCGTCTCGCCTCCGCGAGGTGGGCGCGTTTAATCGCGACGCGACTGCCGCGGTCGCCCGCACTTACCTCTCCCCCTCCCCCCTCTTCCAAATCGATCGATCTTTCCGCTTCCTGGATCCGCGCGCGATCCCGGAGGATTGTGTCTCCGCATTTCGGTTTCTCGCTCTCCGTTCCGCGTTGTGTGCATTTTTTCTTTTTTTTGTCGCCTCTCCAGTTAATTCATCACGCACTCCGGCAGCAAGGTCACCGAAATAATCGGCGACAATGTCTATATCTGTTCACGTAAGGCAATTTGTCAACTGATATTTGCAATTTTTTTTTTTTTTTTTGAAACATATCAAGAATATAATAACGTAACGCGCTAATTTAGAAAAAGTTGTGGTTCTTAAACTCTGTTTGTCTTTGTCTCTGTGCGTTGCTGAATTTATCTTTTTGACGACGAGATTCCGTTCGATCGTACATTTATATCGTCGTTTCTTCTGTTCTCGTCTTTCAATTTAAGGAGAATCCTCAAACGCGAGAGCAGCCGGTTGTCGATGGGACCATCTCAAAATTTTGACGAGACTCGCAGGGCTCACGAGACAAGATGGTGGGTCGATGATGGCGGCGGGTAGTCGTGAAAATGTAGAATGACGAGGGAGGAGCGGTTACAGGGTTAGCCGGGAGCGTATCCATGACGACCGACCGCCCCACGTACCCTCCGAGATCCCGGATGCTCCCCTCGGCATCCCAGCATCCCTCCTCCTCTTCTCCCCTTGTTCGCTCGCCCTCTTTCCCCCCCTCGCCCCGTCGTCCTCACGCGTCGTTCCCTCCCTGCCTCTCTTTCTCTCTCTCTTGCTATCCTAAGCAACCCTCTACAGTCCCCAGGTCGGTTCTATCTTCCCCTATCTGCGGCCCGCTTCGGGGGATGCACGGCTACTTAGATTTTAAGTCGAGCCATTTCGTGCCGCGCGTACCTATACCTAACTCGGCTATAATTCTCTCGCGAGATACAGACGTGCCGACAAAGGAGTCGGTGGGGGGTTTCTACGCGAGATCTCGACCCTCACGCTCTTTCTCTCACGTGCGCGACGAAATTTCGACGCGAGATGCACGAATTTTCGCGGAAAATCTTTCTCCAGAACCATTAAAGAACCGCCGAATATATAAGCGGTTGTGTCACACTTGATGTATTATTTTAACCGAATAATAATTCTCTTTGGCAATAAAATATTATAAGACAAAGTATCAGGTTAAAGAGACGAGACAAATCGGTACATGGTTATTTTTTATGATAATATTGTGTAAAATGTGTTACATTAGAAGAAACGAATGGATTTACGAGTGTCGACGAGTTTCAACTGTTGATCGTGAATCTCCAACTTTGTCTCGCGCGTTCTTAGTCATTTTTTTTTAAACTCACAAAAAAAATCACGCAAAAATTCGAATTTTGAAACTTTGCGCGCACAGAGAGAATAAATAAACCTGAGATGGGATAAATCGATGATAGGGATGAGACCATTCCTCGTATGTAAACCTCTCGTATGAGAAAACATTGTTTTCGTCGATACATACGATCCGAGCGCGGTACTCATAAGAAAAAAGTGTTCGAAATATTGTTTTGTCGCTTCTTATAGTTTAAAATATTAGGTACCGTCTTCAGATCGCACGTAACCGCCACAAACGTGATTTTTTCGCATTTCTAATACTTTATTCAGCCAAGTACCGCCTTCAGATCGCATATATCAAAAACATTGTTTTTTCATACGAGAAGATTATATATAAGGGATGGTTTCACCCGTTTTTGGGTAGCAACTGAAAATTTCTACATATTCATCTACTTACACCTTCTACACGTGCGCAAAGTTTCATCATTAAAAAATCAGAATTTTGACGAGATTTATCTCTCATCAGATTAAAATTAATTGAAGAGCGTGTTGTTTTTCAAGAACACACATCTGGTCCGAATGCCGTTGCACTGGACAATTAAGAGATTAAATACGCGCGCACATATGTGTTTTCCGCGTTCGTGTTTCTTTCGACTTCTTCCGTCGCCAAATAATCTGCACCGACACCGGCCGAGTGTGAGGGGGGAGGCGGCGGAAGTGTCGGTCATTGTGTCAGCGTGTCTCAGGGTAATGCATGTATTTAATGTTTGCCGGTCGAGCACCATCCCTCCGATAACTTGTTTGCGCACGTAATTGATGTTTGACAAGACGAGGCGACACGCGTGCCGACGACGACGTCGTGTGTTTGTCGGTGCACACGCGTCAACCTTTTTAACATGAGAAACTACATATATAATACTTGGGTGCGCATCTGTTTTATTAAATTGCGCAAGTAACGAGCTTAATTCACGCCCTTTATCCGATCTCGCGCGATTAAGTTCTATAATCCGGTTTTGCGATTTTTGTTTTGACTTGAAATAAAAATAAAATAAAACTTTTATTTTTCCGACAATATCCCGAGAAACCAACGTGAAAAGTTAATTCGCTTTAATTATCGTCATTATATTTCGTGCGACCACTTACCTCGAGAGACTATTAAAAAATCAAAGCGCTACCCCCCGACAGCAGTTTGGCACCCTTTAACCGAGCTGCAAACTGCGAATTCGTGTCGAACGCGCGTAATGTTACCTCTCGTCGAGCTAATTGCACGGAATACACGGCGAGGGAGGACGCGGGTGGTGTATTCGAAAGAAACCTCGTTCTCCACTTCCATCTGCCCATTAAATTTCGTAACGCCGATTTAGAAACGCTCTCTCCGTATACAGTTGCGAGTTACATACATGTAGTATCTAGGGAGAAGAGGGTGGGAGGGGATGATCGCAACGGTGACCGAGACGCGTTGATAATTGCCGGTATCGGTTAACCCAGGGGGTGGTTATGGATCTCGAACACCCCAATGCCGGCGTTGCAAACCGGGCGCCCTCTCCGTGATCCCTTTTGCCCTTTATCCGTGAACCTCCGCGAGCCCCTTCGCTTCCGCCGCACCAGCGGCACCGGTAACTGTCCACCCTCGACCAGTCCACCCTCGTTTCCCAGGCGTTTCGGGGGTGACTAAGGGTCAGAGAATCGTAACTGTCTCGCGTCTAAAAAATGGAAGGAATACATTAAGGAACCCTCAGACGCGCGAAACGACGACGTCGAGTTCTGACTCCGTGACTTCTGTTGTTTGAATCGAGCGAAAATTGCTCGCGAGATAAATTGGACATGCGTTAGCGGTAAATGTAAATTCCTGTGAATTAAATGGAAGTGTCTAATCGTATTCGTAAAATACGTGAATAATTTTTTATTCTTTTTCTTTTTTTTTTTTTTTTTTTTTTTAGCGAAGATAATGAAGTAAAACAATCAAACAATTGTTCCACTGGCCTTGATACGCGCCAGCGAACAGTAAATCTAATCGTCAATGTAATTTATACTTCGAGTTTTAGTTTGTTTTTTTTTTTTCATCTCCATTTTTTAAATACACGTCAATAATCGTTTGACACAATAAATCATAACGTGTACACTCGCATAAGTTTACTCTCCGTCACTCTCTTTCCGTCTTGCCTCTCTCCCGTCTTTTCCCATTCTTCCCTTCCTCCCGCTTTCGCGTTCAGGTCGATCGCGCACGACCGATTCTGGTGTGTCCCCGCGGGGTTCCGTCTTTCTGCTCGCGCGATTCTCTCTCCTACGGCTCGTTGCAGGCCCCGTGACTAATCATGATAGTTCCGCCCGGGAACGGCGGGGACACACGACTCTCGGTTCCGGTTCCGGCGCGTGCTGTCACCCCCTTCGCGAGGCTCCTCCTCCGTTCGAGTTGCCCGAACTGCCACTCATCCCCCTGAGCGCTGCCGCGCCCCTCCCGCGCAATTATTACGCTTCGCAACAAAGAGCGCGTCGCGAAGCGCTTCCAAGGATCAGATGCCGCTCCTCTCCTCGTGTATTATCCTTCGCGACCCTTCGCGCGGGTTTCGTCCTCCCGCTTTTCCTTTCTTCCGTCCGTTCCTTTCAACGCTGTCGAAACGCGTTCGATATAATTGAGAAGGCACGCACACACACATTTCGTCTATTTATCATTAACTCAATACTCGTTCACAAACGAATTATCCTGGCGCAAGGATATCATCGGAACTATCTCTCTCTGATAGCGTTATTAGAAGAAAATTTTCAGAATCCTTCGCGTTCGTATATCGTCGGAAACGTTATTCTTGATGAGCGGCCAAGAGGGGTGCGAGTAGGGAGGTCCCAAGTTCAAATCCTTCGAATTTTTTCGGCCCGGTCTCTTTCAGTCGAGTTTATCGATTGGAAAGCAGCGAACTGTGAATCGGATCTCCAAGCAGTTCAAAGTGCTCATAAGCACTTCCGGTGGAATCCACCTAAAATTTGTAGGTCCATCACGGATCTCTACAATCCGCATCGGAGTGTACTAAAAACTTCCTAGATGCCATGCGTTGGCAGCAGGACAATAACAATAATTAAACAATAATTAAATTAACATTCAATGATGTTTTTCAGATTTGAGCCGCGTTAGTGTCATTTTTACACCTAAAGAATTTTTTTATCTAAAAAATGACACTAACGTAGTAAAAAAAAAACCCCCAAAAAACATCTTTGAATAATACAACACACCGCGGAAGCATCGAATATCGGAATAATTAAATTAATTAAAGTAGTTTTTGCGTCACATAGTCAGAATCTATATATGAGCCCCTTTGTTGACAAGTGAAGTAAGTCTTACGTGAATCTTAAAGACTTATGCCACTCGTCAACCAAGGGACTCATATTATCTGTGTTATAGATTCTGACTTCTGTGAAGCAGAATATTTCTTGGCTGGAAAGGCACGGAAAGCCGGAGATTCCAGATTCGACTTCTGGCCGAGGAGTTTTTTTCGCAATATTTTAATTATTAGTTAGGGGGGTATTCGGGGACTATTATATATGAGATGCAAACCAAGAATCCTATATGGATTTTAGAATTGAAATTTCAATTCAAAAACTCACGTGTAAAAAATTTACACGTCAATTTCACATATATGTAGGGGAGACCGGGGCTAGTTGTTACACGGGGTTAGTTGTCAAACTGCTATTATCTTGCTTACTAAATCTTGGAAAATATTG
>QVNV01003308.1:0-13956 GCA_014825455.1 Pseudomyrmex pallidus
ATTTCGATACGAGAGCTCTCTATTGATTATTCATCAGTTTACTGCATATCTTACGGTAATACAATGACAAACTTTGTAGCGTTTTGCATGTTTACATGTGTGGCATGAAAGAGAAAGAGGGAAAGAGAGATAATATTAATTATCCTGTTGCGTCATTTGGCTGAAGCTGTCAGCTATTGTTTTTTACCGAACGACATTGATCCTCATTCAAAATTTGAAATTTACAATGAAATTTGGAGAGGCTGACCAAACATCCATTAACAGAATGAGCAAAATAAGGTGTGTTATTTATACAGCGCGTTGTATGTTAAAAAAAAAAAAACCAATATTGATCTCTTTTCCACTCGAATAAAAGCACTGTGTTTGTGTATGCAATGTTTGCTTTTATCTTCATAATTAGTTTTAATGAATAATCGCATGTAAATGCTAGTACATACATTATATTTTAAATATAACACATGAATTGGAGGATAGATAAAATAAAATTCGATTCGACATGTTTGCAATATTACACAAAATCTGAAAATAAATTTGAGAAGAACGAGAAATATATAATATATTGTAAATGCTAAAACTAATAGAAATTTTTTTAGTTTTTTTTTTTTTTATTATTAATGAAATTCGATGTAAATCCCGATGGGAGAACCATCGTGTTGAAAGATAATCTGCATTTGCATAATGGGAATTTCGCTGTATTTAATCGTTTACGCATTTTTAATCGACCGAAGGGGAAAGAAAGACCGGGAATTAAATCCATCGTGAATCGAAGACGGTCATAATCCGATTTGAACACAAACGCAATAAAATCTACCTCGGTTGAAACTCAAGTGCTGGCGGATTCTTCGCGTTCTCTGGGAACTGGGTTAGGCTAGATTCAGTCCGAAGGGTTACGCCGACTCCCAGAGGGAGAGAAAGAGACTTGGAGGTGGGATTCAGCGAGTCTTTCTTGGCCAGCGGTGTGGTCGGGAGAGATGGATTTTCTCGGAGTTGTGCAAAGAGTTTTTTTTAAGTTCCGACGAACTTGATCCCATTCTCTGGTCCTTCGGCGCAACGTCGCGGCACGTCGCGCGCGTCCGGACAAGTAAATTTTTCTCCTTCTCCTTCACAGGAAGCGCGCCATAATCGCCCGGCGAGATTACAGAAGTGGCAGTAACGGCAAATTGGTGGAATGTACGAGGGCGGGTTAATGAATGTAACGTGTACCCCGTTACAAGCCGGACGACTGCTCGTAGACCCGCCGCTCGATGGGGAGTCGATCAATAATTGATCTACTCAAGAAGTGCTCTTCGTAATTCCACTTGTCGATGAAGCCTACCATCGGCGCGGCTCCGCCGAAGCTTGAGGTCACTCGAGGAAATGCCAGAAATAGCCGGTATCACATCAAACCCTCTCTTCCTCCCCAGTAATTATGAAATAAGTTCCGAGATTACCGGATGAGCTCGCAATATTCGCGCGGAGTGAGTGCTGCTCTAAGTGCGATTTAATTTTGTTGCGTATATAATAGCGATCTATAATTTTGTAGGTCCGGGAAATGCGCGTACACATTTGATTTTGCGCATTTTAATTTTTAATTATATTAATTAATTCTCTTCTCTCCAAAACGCACACACATTCATTTAATATGTATAAATAAATTTATTTAATAATTACGTGGAATCTTTTTGTGAGTGATGCTGTGGTATTTAATAGAATTATGCACATTTAATTATTTTATAATATCTTCAAATTTCATCTCTTCTTTTATTAATAGCTTCAAACATCTATTATAGTGCTATTATCATTTTACCTCTTTTTGTGTTAAACTGAGTTACAATTTAGAAAGTATAAAAAAAAAGTAGAAATTTGCATTATCACCCATTCTGCGGAGACACACCGACCCGGCAGGTTTTGTCCCACGAAGAATCTCTAATGAGTCACGTCGTTAATTGTTTCCTACGTGGGAAAAACAATCAATATCGGAATCGGGCTAGCAGAATGAGTTCGCGTCTGGTCAAACAAAAAACAGAAATCGCATTACGCGCAATATTGGACCGTCTTGAGGCGATCATGACATTTGCATGTAAACGCCCCGTCTATATCGGACAAACAACAAATTTTACGGCGGGCAATCGTCGCGGTCGATCGGCTAACGACAACGCTCGTTTCCAGACGCGATTAATTCGAATGGAAGCCTTAATCGATTCTACGAACAAAATGCCATAAAACATTAGGCGGCAGATCTCTCGTGATGACTTTGCAGTAATATTAAACGACAATTCTCGTAATAACGCCGACTTGTAATCGATAAGCTATGCAGGATATATATTCATATAAATATTAGGAGCACAAAAAATAATAATACTAATAATAATAATAATTTGTTAATCGCTTTTAGAGATTTATTTCTTATACGATTCAGAATGTATATCTACTAAAACAAAAAGCGGATATACATGTATAATTTATTTCAATAATCTCTCTCTCAATGCCATAATAATTGCGCCAAATTTTACTGCAGCGCAGCGATTTATTAATTAACCATCGTCGGATATTATAATTGCTCTATTTATCGCTTCAATTTCGTTCATCAGTTATTCTATTTCGCGGTGCAATATTAACTTTATTATCGCGGTTGTGCAATTCAAACTCGCACCAAGAAATTTACAATGCGGCTTTGTCTTGCGCCTGTTGTAGTATATGATGAAAAACCGCCGAACGGATCATCGGGCGGTCCATATGCGGTTTGCATGCGCGTACTCTGCGGAGAGATCCCACATTCCGAACGGCATAATAATGAAACCGCATAATCGCATGTTTAGCGTCTCGTCATGAGGTTCGGTCCCACGAGAAACAGCGCGACTACGACATTGCGCCGCATCACGACCTACACTATATATTTCAGAATGATAAAGTGACAGCGAACGCGTATACGCACCAATGGGAGCGATCGCGCACGCAAAATGAAATGCCGCTACTCCCAGATCGCGGCTGAGCGACACATCGATATCTCGCTCGCTGTCCGATGGCAAAAAAAAACTCGCTACGTTAGAGTCGCGATAGTTAAAGAAATTCTCAAAGTTCTCTTTTTCGATACACACAGCGAGATTGATAAAAATTTACATAAAAGCGGTTCAAGAGATGAGACAATACATTGCGAAATTAGAAAATCTCTCATAGGGTTGGAAGAATTAATTTCACAAAAACGCACACACGTAACTGTTGACATGTATTTCGATTATTGCGCTTTCAACTGGTATGCAAAATCCGATCGACGAGGACAACGCAATTTCAAGTTCTGCTCACATGGTGCGTGCATGTGTCACGCGAGTGTAAATACACGAATATTTTACGTGTGTTTGCGATAAATTGCGCGAGCGAGCGAGCGAGCGAGCGAACGAACGAACGAGCTAGCACGAACGTACGCGAAAAAGTTGAATGCAAAAACGACACGACAAATTAGACTAATAGACGTAAAACGCGAGTCTCGCGCTAGAATCAATTAATTGCGCCGAATTGACATGCGCTTCCGTTTCTATCTTTCTCTCTCGCTCTCGCACGCGTGCATCTGTCCTCACCGACCGGCGACGCTACGTGCGTGTTTGTCTTTGACAAACGCGCGTCGATGGAAAACAGCGGCGCGTGACGAGGTCAAGTACATACATCGGGAGCGGGCCAAAGAGTGGATAACATCGGACGCGTTGTAGTTTAGACCGCGTCATTGTGTTGCAAATTGCGATGCGCGGTCCGTGACGCGTCGGCTGCGTGTTCTCCTCCGCAAGCGCGATTCGTTTATGAATGCTCCTTTTCCGCGTTCATACATATTTATTCCGCGGTGTTATCGACGCGCCCCGGGCCCGTCCGTCTGTAACTAATTTGATAAATTGGCTCTATTGCGCCGCGGGAGCGTTCTAATGCGAAGCGACACGACGAGAAATTAACAGCTTTTCGGCGGGAAAATGCGCGCGCGCGTCTGATCGATCGATCGGCCGGTCGGTCTCGGCCTTTTTTGTGAAAAATTGATGAAGTAGCGGATGCAATTCGGAGCGATTAACTCCACCGAGGCTTGATTGCCATCGCTCTTCGATCGCACGCACCACGGACACGACCGAGTACACAAGCTGTGTGCGCGCTGCGGGAGCTGGTTAGTTGCCTTAACACCATCGGTATAGAAAAATCCGTGATGAATGGCTTTCGTTGCGACAATATTTGAGGCTTTTAATAATATCGTTGAAATGCGCGCGCGCTTAAAACGCACTGTTTGAAACGCGCGAATTCCGATAAAGTTGTGTATTCTTCTAATCGGATTTTGATAATGTAAACTCACAGTTGACTTTATTTCACACACACAGTGGTATTCACATACATTGTATGTGATTCCAGTTTCTGCAGCACAATGTGGCACAATGTGTGCTCGCAATGCGCTTAACTCGCTGCATTTTCGACTGATAATTGCGTTCGCAGCAGCGTTCTAATGAAATTAGCTCTGATTACGTACCTTATTCCGGAGACTTGTTGCGATTACGGAGGATATCTCTGCCGTTAATACAGACAAGTAACTGGTGTAACAATCTTCTTCTCTTTGAAAGCCGCGCACCTTGATCTCCGATGTGGTCATGTCGACCAAGTTTCAGTTGGCGTTTGCATTTAAATATCCAACGCGTTCGCACAAACTGTCCGCAATCTCCCGGGTACGGGATTTCACGATCCAGTAATCGGAGTCAGAGAAACTTCGGCGCGAGAACCGCGGAGAACCGCTATAGAATTCGCGCGCGATCGAATTCGTGTTTGTGAGTTGCCAAGAACCTGCTATTCCACCGCGAGTGGAAGTGGACCGTAAGTGTCAAGCTCTTTCAGACACCGTCGTCGCGTGTTTAATTAAATAGTTGGGATGGCGAAATAATGCGAAGTCGGAGCTTAGGATTAAACAGATGAAAATTTCAGAACTATCTAGTTGATTTTAATTAAATCCTAATTAATCACTGTGGGATATTTAACCAAGTCGTGAATACTTCAGAAGTGCGTGAAACGTGTAATCTCTGCAATTTTATTACCGCCGAGATGGAAACTTTTTTAGTCTCGCGAATGGAAACTGTGTTTTGTGTTGCGGGAAATATAATGGGAATTTCACGGGGATGAGCGTATTCTGTATAGAATGCGCGTAACGTCAAAATTTCCACCGTCAAAAATGACACATGTCGTGACGTAGTCTGGCCGTGTTGGCGCTCGACCGTGATAAAAATATGCATAACGGCACGTTCGTCGCATAAAAGCCCGCAGCTCACAGGACATCACGTTCACAAACGCGCGGAGGTCGGTCGTCGTCGTTTCCCGGAGGCTAGTAAGGCCTGCGCGGAAAGAGGCGGGCGAGCGCATTAATTATCGTACATCGCGCTCGTACAAAAGTACGCGTGTACTCGCGGCGGATTTGGTGTAATCTTGTGTAATCGCGCGTATACGCGCTTGGATAACGCCAGCCAGCGAGCCAGTTTCTAGGCCGACATTAGAGTTTACTTGGCGTCCATACCGGCGGCGTGTTACCTGTCCGGAGTTAATTAAGTTAATTAATGGATCGGCCACCCCGTCAGAGTTTGCTCGGCGCTGCTCTCCCCGAGTACGCGACCGAGGCTAGGCAACAAACATCAAAGATAAATCGTCTAAGTTCCGAGAGAGGGATTATTGAGAAACACAGCCTCTCGCGGATGAATAGAGGAGGGTGTCATCGGCCGAAGTTTCAATCTGCGTCCAAACTGTCAGATCCCGTCATTTTCTGGTAAAGAACGATATCGCGTGGGAGCGCTTTAATAACGGGGAAGTACTTTACGTTATATCATCTTTATTTCAAGCATCGCGCAATCACCGCTCGGGACTATAACTGCAAAAGCAAATAGGAAAAAGTGGAGCGCAGATCAAAGATATATATCGTTCTCTCTGCTTTCTTCCTATCTCATAATCTTAGCTTTAACGTAATTGCCGGGACAAAGAAGTAAGAACTAACTCAGCTGCGCGCAACCTTATTCTCTTCTTACGGAAATTGCATCTTCCACTCATCTCGCCAGATACATACACTGGAGTGAGAAAAGAAAAGGGCAAGGAAATGCACAGTTAGTGGATTTAGAAGATTTTATCCTAAGCGTGCCATAAATCGAAAGTTTTCTGCTTTCCGCAATCGTACGCCAAATCGGATTATGAAATTGAATAGTCCCCGACCCCAAAAAGACGAGATGACGAAAGAAAGAGAGAGAGAGAGAGAGATTGCGATATCGTTCGCCAATTTCGTTCTTGAAATTTGCATTTCTCCGTGAGTTTATTCGGTTCTTAAGTCGACGTTCTCGAATGGCGTTTAGATCGGTGATAAGCAAATAAATCGACCGCGATCGACGTCGGGCAAAGTTATTACGTAATTTTACAGAACGGAAAATATATATATCGCGACCCTTATATATTCCTCTTGTGAATTCAACGTTAAATATTTCACGACTCGTTGATCCCGAACTCTGTTTGTCTGCCATGAAATTCGCATTTTGTTAAACCTGACACGGGACCTCGCGTTTAATGTCATATCCGCGAAAAACGACGTAGCATCGTGTACAGGAACTACATCTTTGCGGATAGCCTGCAAAATGAATAGTTATATCCACCGGATGCATTCATCATGAAACATGCATGTGACATCCGTGATATGCATGTGCAAATTAATTCAGCCGCGCAGAAAACAGACGGACGTCAAAGAAACCGACGCTTGACGCCCGCTCGAGCGCGCATTGCGGATAATAACGTTAATTACGAAGCGGGTGGAAAAGCTTGGGGGAAGTAATACGGAAGGTGAAGCAGAAAGAAAATGTTATAAAGCGTGCGACCGCAGCGTGGTACGTCTCTCGGCCGTAATTTCCATCGCGAATTATTTGCCGCCCAGATACGAATCGATAGTCGGCCTAATAGGTCTCGACGCGACGCGCGTATCGCGAATATTATGCTCGCGACGCTATTACTCTTGTCTGACAGTCGACGCGGAAGTGTTTACCGCGTTCGTGAATTATTCCCCCGTAATATCGCGGCGGCGCCCGCCGCCCTATAACTGCTAAAGGAACACAATTAAACTTGGAGGAATAAACGAGCGAGAGAAAGAGAGAGAGAGAGAGAAAGAGAGAGAGAGAGGGAAAAGAGCCCTCGCTCTCAGCGATTATGCAAATATTAGTTTAGTGCCGAAACTTCCGTCACGAAGTCGGCACGAAGAGCGCGCGCTCGGATACGCAACGAGCAGCTTATCGCTGGAAAAACGCTCCGCGCGATAATCGCTATTAAAACTTGACGGTAAATGCGCCGGGAGGGTAGGGGGCGAAAATCACCGTGCAATCATCCCCGTTATGTTTATCACGACAGACGTACTTACAAACTGCGCGCAATCTCGCCGCGCGTAAATATCCTGCGGTGCAATTTCTTGGTCCCGTGAGGATTCGGGGTCGAAAAAGAAGAGATTTATACATATCTTTTCTGGACTTATTTCTCTTTTCGCAATATTACACCTTGCGTTATAGATATCGCTATGTCATTTATCATTTTATTTCGTATAAATACTAAATAACTTGTAACTAAATAACTTGCACGTATAAAGTGATACAAACAACATCTCATTTTGAGCAACTCTTACTCCAGACGATTTTTTTTATCCCATGTGACACAGTAAAAAAAAAAAGAAGAATCTTATTCTGCGACACTTGAAGCAGCGTATTGCTCCGGTCCTAGCACTTTCAATTACGTTCTAAGATCCGTTCAGGAGAATCTCCTATTCGCGAGGTCTATTGTGCAACGACGAGGAGAGTAAAGTGATGAATGTTCGCGTCGTAAAGGGAATCGGAACAGGTCGATGCGTGAAGCTCGTTTCGGTATTGATTTCCATTTGGAATCGGATGCAGCGGTGCTTATCGGATACTGCTGTCTCAGGTTGGCGCGTAATACTGGGCCATATTTACATAGATTGCATCAGGTCGAAATAAGATGAACAACTGGCGCGCGCGCAAGAGAGAGAGAGAGAATGCTCGAAGTATTTTTCCTCCGGATATATATCGTCTCGCTGTAATTGTGTTGCGAATATATGTACGTGTACTCGATATCAAGAAAGACATGTGTTTCTTCTTTGTAAACAGTTTTTGTTTGTTTTTTTCAAATTTAAACAACAATGTGGAATTTGATAAATTATCGGAACAAGAGATTAGTTAAATATCGACATAGCGAAGAGCAACACTCGGTCGAACAGCATCCATTGTTTTCTAATTGCCCCGTATTTGAATCTCGAGTGGGATTGGAGCATACAAAGCCGCAAATAGGAGAAGGAGCAGTGGGAGGATAAGCGGGAGATCTTGCAGAAGTCTCTAAGTACCGTTTCTGCGGGCAGATCCTTACGCAGATATTACTACGTGCCCGGCATTCCGCGCGTCTACGATCGCTTAATTGGTCGTTAACTCAACAGTCTCGTTGATGATGAATGGGCTGAATTGTTAGAGAGTAAGGAAAGTTTCGCGTCAAGGGTGAAAGCCTTGCGGGTAGGATATTTTGATGAGGGGACGGAAAATCACCTCGGGTAAACCGAAGAAACCGTCCCTCTCGCCTTGGCGACAGTTAGTTACTCTCTCGGTTGAAGTTAGCAGCGTAGTCTCGTTGTGTCTTCTCGTGTATCGCGACCGCAGTCGCACGAAACAAGAAACTGTCGCGCGCGCGAGAGTTCTTTTCTTTGTCTTAGCAGTCGGGCGTTAGAGAGAACGGTTCTCTTGTCGCTTGTGCATCGCGATCGAGTCTTTATTAAACGCGACAAAACCGAGATGGAACGCGCGGCAAAAGGGATCTGATTAAATAAAGGGTATGGGTTATGCACTCGCGCGAAGTTGGCCGGTCGCGAAACTCGGTAATAGCCGAATTTCCATCTACACGCGGAGAGTTCCCGTAATGCGTCTGGTTGTAACCGAGAGGTTTTAACTTAAATACTCGCTCGCAGCGTCGGATCAGCGACCGTGTTAGCCGAGAGCACGCTGGAGATTGAAACAATTTTCGATCCGTTTGAAACACAGAGCTGAGATGGAAGTTGAAATAACGAAAGTCAAATATATGTTCTTACTAACTATATTATCTGTAAAACATACAAATGACACGTTTGTAAAAGCCGTAAAAGCTCTTTGACATGATACAGAAATATATTAGTTTTATTATTTAACACAGAATTGGATAGTGGATGTCTCTCACTCTCTCTCTTTCCTTTGAACTATAGAGTTTCTGACCGACATGCACATATATAGATATCTACGATCTTCGTTATCGTTTCTAATTATAGTTTGATTATAGTTATGTACGGTTTTCGAGCGCTCGCTTATACGCTATTTTCAACGAGGATGATCGCGTCGTTAGGAGTTTCTCCGATGCGAGCACGATACTCGTTTGCATAGTACTTTCGCGGACTGCGTCGAAGCGGGAATGATCCAGAGGACTTGTGTGATACAGCAAAAACGTCGTCGAGAAAGGATCAGGAGAAGGTAGGAAAGTACAGGAAGGTTGTCAAAAGGGGAGAGTTGTTACGAAGCGGAGTGAAAACGGCGTCTCTCGTGAGATCGCGACACCGACGTAGGGCGACGAGGGAGACCTTTCGAGACGGAGGACTGAAGAAACGAAGTATATATATATATATGTGTGTGTGACGCCACCGAGGAATCCCCTGATTGTTATTTATGGTAGACGAATTCGCGTCTAGTCATGGCGATATTTCAGGCAAAGTGGCGTCCGGGCGCGCGCGTGAAAAGTGGCAGCGCGTTCCTGTCCTCTCTTCACCACACCATCCATTCTCCCTTCTTTCCCTCCTACGTTCCACTGAATCTTTCGGTTTTTACCTCTTCTACCCCTCTCTCTGTCGAGGTTGCGCGCCTAACGCCTTTCGCTCCCGTGGGGCCGATTACATCGATCGCTTTATGATAGCGGCGCCTTGTTACGGAGTCTCGGGGGTGGATAACACGGGAGGCGAGGGAAGGCGGAGAGAACTGTGTGGAACGGCTCCTCGCGTTTGCCACGGCTTTCTCGAACGCCGGATGTAGGTATATCCTCTCGTCGTGGAGTACCTTTGCGCGAAAGCGCCTCTCCCGGGGCCGATATACAGGGTGCCGCGTAAATCGTGAGAACGGCGCGCGCGCAAGGCCGTATTTTTCTCCCCAGCTCCGGGTCGGATTTTCGCGCCTCGTAACATAATCGCTTCCAACGGCTGCTTTTCGATTCCGGAGCGCGCGCGGCTTATTCCCGGCACTTGTGGAGATATTCGCTCGTCTATCACGTCCGAATGATACAGCGCGGTATGGCTAAGCGCGCGTTGCCGACCCGGTCAGACGCACAACTCTATATATAAGGGAATAGATTTAGGAGGAAACGAAATGTAAGTGAACTCTGAAATAGTTCTTCAATACTGACAGCGCGATCGCAATCTGTGCGGAATCGGTGGTTTTTAAACAATGTTTTTCCCGAGCACTGCGTCTCGATCTCCTTCATAGCGTAGAATGCACTGCTTGATGCACGGTAAGCGATAGAACGATGTCCAATGCGATTTACTCGATACGCCGTACACGCCACTCTCGTAGCGTCGGGACCGATATCAAGGGGCATTAGGCAAGTTTCGAAATTGGTTACGTGGTTATTGGTCACCGAGTAGCGTCAGTTGGAGCACATCTCCGTGATCTCTGGCTACTCTGTCTTGCTTGTATGAAATATTGTTAGCGCCGTCGTTCATCGATTCCGCTCTTATTCGGTCGAGTAAACGCGTGCTCTCTGAATTTTCGCCCCGCGGATGTTTTCTTCGCACGCGCGAGAAACTGAAAGAGCCGACGTAACGCAAGAATGATTAAGCAATTTCATTCTGTCTGTATCGACCCCCATAGAGAAACCGTTTTCTCGTTCGTGTCGATGTAACATTCGCCATGATTTGTTTTGCTTATCGTGAATACAATATCTCGTCTTGACGCCGCTAATAAACTCGACACAGTCGATCGTTGTTCGCAAATATCCGCACACGGATGTCAATATACATTTAAGTTCTTCGCGTATGATGACTCAAATAATTTTAATTTTGCACAAATTGAATGGAAGGATAATTATTTTAAGAAATTTATTAAAGTTGTATAATATATTCTCATCGACGTTGCGGCTTCTTGTACATTAGTTTTATATCTAATTATTTTATTATTATTGATATTCATTGGTGTCTGCCTAGCGAACCGCATTACATCGATCATTTTGCGGAAGTTGGCTTGTTACAGCGAGTCCCCGAGGAGCTCTTAATGCATCACGGTGCGCGTTTCGTTGTACGTCAAATGTATACGCATATACAGGAGGAGCAGTTAGTTACCCTCTGACCTCTTTTACGTAGACATATAGGCAGGCACACCTTTAACGATCATTTACATATCCATTTACATATATCTCACTGTTGCAGCAATTTCGCACATACCGCCACCTGAATAATTCCATTTCGAACGGATTCGTATACAATCCCGCGTTTTCGTATAATTGCTGTCTTAGAACCGCGATATTGTGCGCGGGCTTAGCGCAAATTCTTCTGCGCATAATCACGCGACATTCGTTATAATTACATTTCTTTCCGCGCAGAATTAATCCACGCTAAGAGCCAGCTGATTAACCGTGCAAATTTAATTTGTTTGTTTTAGATTTATTCAAACGCTTTTTTGTCGAAATCGTTAAATTAAATTTTTCTTTGAGCGCAAACAATACGCAATCAATTACGCAGAAATTTCTCCAAATATTTAGTCATCTCGTCAAATATACGCGAATTGCAACTGATTGCTAGTTTTATCACGGGGAATCTTTATTCAAGGTCCTATACATATACAGTCGCGTATACATTTGCGTCATTTCAACGTTATTGTTTCACACGCGGAATATGCAACAAACGAAATTTAAGCTTAACAAATTTCTTTCGGCAAATATTCCTCTCCACACGCCAACCTAAAGCCTTCATAGCGTATGCTTCACACGCTCGTAGATTTATGGATGCCGGCCTGTCGACGCATAGAAAAAGACTTCCTGTTGCTACAAAGCACGTGTACTTTTTTGTTTACCGAAATGGAAGCGCAACGCTGTTAGTATTACAAACAACGCATCGCGATACGATGCTTTAGACGTTATAAATTTATAGGCTCGTTCCATTTGAAGCTGGAAACAATCCGTCGGGATTAATTTGAGCTTTTCAAATTTTTCCTCTATTTTTTTACGACAAGAATATTTCTGCGTTTTTTTTTTTTTTTTTTTTTTTAATGAACACACAAAAAATTTGTACGCTTCTTTTTCGCGGTTTCTTCTTCCCCTATTTCTGATGCTGAAAGACATGTCACGAGCAGGCATCGAAGTATTATTATTCCAAATCGATTAAGGATGATGCATTAATCATATCAGCTAGGCGGATCGCAAAATGCGTGTCTCATGAATGATATATAGTTATTATATTTCACCCCCATCGCGTACATATATATATATATATATATATATATATATATATATATAGTTATTATATTTTTTTCAATGGAAAAGCAGAGCATTGCTCTTAGTCGATAGCGAAAAAAATGAATTCGGGCGAAAGGGCGAATCATACCCTTCTCTCTTTCTCTCTCTCTTTCCGTCTAACTCGTTTTTCCCTTTCTCGGGAAAAAAGTGCGTAAAAGTCGCGCATGTTTTTGCCGTGAGTAATGTACGACACCATTAAATGGATATACAACGGGAACTCTGTAGAGTAAATCTACCGTCGGCTTTTCGGCACGAAAAAAGCCACGCGAGCGCTGACTCATTCCCGCTCTTGCATAGCTTAAAATTATTAATCGCTTAAGTTTACCTTTTTACGACTCCGTCTAAGATCTGCGGATCTTTGCGAAAATGCGCCGAGAAAAGTAGGTCGCAAATTTCATCAAACGCGTGCGCTCGATACTTATTTGTCACGTGTTTTTTTTTTTTTTTTTTTACAGACGCGGAAATAAAAATGCAAGAAGTGTTGTTGTGTCGTCGGCGGCGGCTGAGAAATAATAAAAAGGCTTGCAACACATCGTTCGTCGAGAAGCTACGAGACGTCGTCGTGAAACGAGGAAAACGCGACAAAACGAGACGTTTCCAGAGCTATTGCAGCGCGCGAGATTATATTGCCGGCTTTCTGATATCCGAGTAACACCTCGAAAGAAATCGCTGCCGCATTCCACGACCACTACGACGGGGGAGGATTGGTAGTGCGAAGTAGGAATGAAGAGGGCATTATAGATCATGTTTAAACAGGACTTAGTATTCAAGGTTTCAACATTTTTTCCCGTCATCCCTCAGGATAATGTTTTTCTTAGGAAGCTCCGGGATAATACCTTCTTCCTAGGAATTCCCAAGACAGCGGCCATTCATCTTGCCCGTCGAGGTCGCCGCTTCTTTCTCGTCGATTCTTACTTCTAGACAGGCAATCGGAAAATAATCCTTTCCACGAGATACAAAGGCCGGGGCACTCGCAATAAATTCGTCCCGGCCGACTCCTGAATCACCGAAATTAATGTGACTATGCGGCGCGCAATATTAATCACGAATGCTGCGTGTGTATACGGTTTTGTTTGTTTTTTCCTTTAATATATAGCGATTGCAGAGAGACGTGCATGCACAACGAAGAAGTTAATTGCGCTTCGCGATTAATTTGCGTAAAACTACGCCCGGTAGTTTCGACAGGCTGGGCCGGTCGTGTCGGTCGGTCGCGCGCGCGATGGTTCGTTCAAATTTTATTCTTAATCTAGCGAACGTAAACATGCCATTCGGTACGTTTATGAAGCGAGTTTTATGAAGCGGCAAAACCGCGCCAAATATATTATCCCGATGTTCGAGATTGGCGTGACTTTTCATCGTTTCGACTTTAAGCGACACTGATTGGCCCGACAGCATTGTCCGCGTGCCAATCGCAGCTCGTATACAAAACAGAGA